>JAGDQP010012657.1:25633-49738 GCA_022664845.1 Lepisma saccharinum
TACTGCTGACAAGGAGACCGAATCGAAAGCTTTTTCGAAATCTATGAAACCCAAACATAGTGGAAGTTCATATTCATTAGTCATTTCCATAACTTCATTCAATGTTTGCATGTGATCCATTGTGCTAAATCCACGACAAAATGCGGCTTGTTCCCTTGCCTGGTTAAAATCTGTCTCGTTCAATACGATTCAAAATAACTTTGGTGAACAGTTTGTATAGGACTGACAGTAAACCAATTGTTCTGTAGTTTTCGACGCGTTCTTTGTCCCCTTGTACAACAAAATGATAACGGCATTGTTCCAACTTGAGGGTATTTCTCTCTTTCTCAGGCACATCTAGAATAATTTAGCAACTTCCTCTTTCATTTTTTCACCTCCCCATTTAAGCATCTCTGCTGTGAGTCCATCTTCTCCTGATGATTTTCCGTTCTTCATCCCTCGAAGTACTTTATCCACTTCTTCTTTCATTACGTCTGGGACTTCTACATCATTTTCTTCTGAGTCTTCATTTCCGAGCTCTTCGTCGGCGTCGGAGTAGTACAATTCTGTGTAGAAATTTTCAAATATATATATATTTATATATATTGACCCACCTTCCACCCCTGTCTCTTTGCCTTCTTAGCAACAAACTAAGTTGCGCACTTTCAGGGTCGCACGTCACGGGCAGCTGTTCGCTCTCCTTAGTTTGGGACAGGCTGTCCCTAAAGATTGTCGGATTACCGGTGTTCCTCTCGTGACTTGAGGTGGTGCGGGACTAATTTTGGCCAGGCATCCAGAATGTAATCCTGACCTTTGTAACTTCATGTTGGAACATGACTTGGATGGAATTTGCAAATATAAATTTAATTACTTTATTTATAAAAACATACAACATTTAACACATATAACACGACAGGACAACACAAGACAGTTGACTCTCGTTGTGAAGCAGGAACAACTGAAAAGAAATAAAAGATAATTAGTTTAGTTTGTTCTCCAGTTGTTTCACGGTGTTCGCTTTGAGTTGGAGTTTTAATCTTGTTCCTGCTTAGGCCCTAATCTTGTTCCTACACTTTCGCATATATCCACACTAAACACTTAAACACAATATGGTGTTCATCACCGCATGCGACGTCGTCCGGAATTCCTTAACGACTGCATCTTATTTCTATAGTTAATGTTCCTCACTGTCCACTAGTTGTATCCATTATTAAATGTGCACTATTATATACCATCACCACACAAAAGAAATAACAGTAGTAGAAATAGGGCCCTGGCAACCCTTACAGTCACCCTACGCTGACAAAATGAAGCTAAAGAGTAGGCAATACACTTGTGACAATGATATAAAAAAATGGTAGCCATTGCTGCAATGCAAAGCGAGAGAAAAATTCAGAACAAAATTCCTGTATAAACGCCTGTATATCATTCACGTTGTCGGGCCTGGTGACCTCCCTCATAGAATTTGGGGGCCCTGGCTACCCTTAGTCACCCTACGCTGACCAATGCTTGGAAGGTGGTTGAGGTATCGTTGGAAAGGTCTCGCTGCGGTAGCTCATGTACACACTCCCCGACTGGGCTCCGCCTCACTAGTTGGATGATGTCCTGATGTTATTGTCTCATGGTGAAACCAGTCTCAACACATTCCTAGAACAGCTGAGCCAATTCCGTGTTGTCCAGTTCATTCAGTCCGTTTCTAACAAAAGTCACTTTCTTTGACGTGAACATCACTTTAGAAAACAACACCCTTACTACTTCCGTTTACATAGTACCTACCAAACCATATTCAGTATTTACAACACTCAAGTTCCCGTCCTTACCACCCCAAGAAAGCGATTCCTTTCTCCTTTGGCCTCAGAGGACAACGCCTGAATTCCTCGACTTCTGCTTCTCCCGGTACACTCTAAATCCCAAGTGTACATGCAACACTTCTAATGTAATATACATCCTGACACTGCAAATTCTGTGATGCCATTTATGTGGGGGAAACAGGTGGGTCTCTCAACATTCATGTTAATAACCATCGCCACTTTTGCACTGTCAACAAACCGGATACCCCAGTCTCCTTACACACCCAGTCACACAAAACCAGTTTTGATCTATCTTTCCTTGTTGCCATAATACACACATTACCTCCTACGACCAGCACCTCAGCTTGCCGTCTGTGGGAGGGGAATCTTTATTCATTGCTTGAGCGCAAAAATGAAAGCTGGTTTTAACCTTCAATATCTCGAAACCTCCCGATCTTACACGCAATACAGTTGTCAATTGGTCCATGCGCCTGAAATTACATGGTGCCACTATCGTCTTAGGTTTTCCTTTTTTTTTTTATTCAAGCTGCACGTGTCCGTCGTTTTTCCGCTCGTCATGATTAAGGACTTTTAAAGACCGAAGTATTGAAGTCTTTGAAAATCACTTCGTGGGTGTATTATCATATGGAACAGATAAGCTGTAAGTAAATTCCTTGCTTTTTATCGTAAATTTACAAACTGCCCTTCCGGCTTTCCTTTGTGATAATGATGTGTATCATTAACGTCATTAGTGGTCTGGCAAAGAATCAGCTGCTGCAAGGCAAGGTAAGCCCTGTCCAGTCAGCCCGATCCTGCGCTTTCTTAGCTCAGTATATGACTTTGCTTCATTAATGCTGTCAGGGAGTTGGATTCGTCCTCTTCCTCTTTTTCTCTCAACTGTACATTCAGTGCATCCCTCACACTCCGTTGCACCAATATGCATTTTATCCGTGGATAAAGATTATCTTCATTTGCTGAATATTTCGTTGCACCATCACATATCTGAGGATTTTTAAGACAAAGTTAAAATAATTGTATGGATTGTAGGTTTAAACTAGGTTAAAGATCACATACAGCACGAGAAATACAAATGCAAATAGCAAGAGATCGTAAATAAAGGAGTTTGTGCTACACAATATATTTGCTAGCATATGAACACCTTTTAAAAGTGAATGAACTTTACTTAAGTACTGGAATGGGTAGCACCTATGAGTATTTTCTTAAATACGTACCCTTTCAGAAATAATGTTGCTTGCTTTGCGGGCTTTGTAAAAAATTATATTAGACTATGTTTATACGAGAAATATTTAAGACGCACTCTGTAGGGTAAATTTAAGGCAAAGCGATTGTGTGCAATGTATATGTAAATGCAATAGATTACCAATTCCTAATGTTTCTCGTACAAAAGAAAGGAAAAACAATCTACACTCTGATGCAAAACGTACGATATCATCGCTTTGCTACACCTTCGAGTACGTATCCTTAACGATCACCATAGTTCGTTTTAAATAATATCTTGAGAATACTTCCAATAACGTGCGTGTATATACAAAAATGTTTCGGAAAGCGATGGGCAATGTATTTGTTTCTTTGTACTTTCGGTTTGTACTTACTATTACTAAATATATCACCGTGACGTTCCACATGACAAAGACTTACATCTTAGTGAAAGCTGCTTATAAGATCCCGAGTATAGCCGTCGTATATAGTTAAGGAAAGGCGTTCGATAAGGAAATCTTAGGTAGAAACCACCGCTTGTACATACAGTATTTATAAGGTGTTTATTACATTGTGGATGTCTGTCTTTTTTTTTTTAAATTAGGGCATTAAAATTCCTCCAGTGAAGAAAATCTTCCTTTATGAGTATCTCACTAATATGTTTAATATCTTGATTATTTTCTGATAATGTGCCTTCATTAATTATTTGGATTCCTTATGATGTATTATATTAAGCATCACTTTTAATAAAAGCAGAGATTCACTTTTAGAACAGAATCACTGAAGCACTTATGTCATCAGATAGTTTTGCGATGTTTTGTGACGCATCATCAAAACTCATCAGGAAAGGGAAATAAAACGGAAGAGTCTTCCCTTATTACTTATTTGATGTAGTTGTATCCTTTTCTTCTTTCTTTTTTATATTATTTCTGTTTGTTTTGCTTTATATATATATATATATATATAATTACAGAGTTCTAGTTTTGGAGCCAATTTATTTTCATTATTATATGAATTTCCTTCTTGTATTGTCATTTCTGATCGGATTGTCACGTAAATATTTGATTTCATGGTATTTTTCACTGTTTGAATTAGATAAATTTCTTCTCTTAAAAGCTTGAATTGCTTAAGCTGGAAGGAGTTCTGCTAGATTAAAGTAAGATATTGTATGTATTCTATCATGTTGTATTATAACAGAGTTTTTGAGAAATAAATCAAATTTTTGAGAATTAAGAAGATGTACCAGAACCATTGGACAGTAGTTAAAGATGACAATTATTTTTTCTGAGGAAACTTAATAGTATGTACCCTATTTGACTTTGTAGGGATGTGCTAGTAGAGAATGGATAGAATGTGGTAAGGGAATTTTTGCTTTTTTTAAGAACATTTAAAAGATTTTTTTACGTCCTATATCATTGATGATGTAATTGGCTGCAAGGTTGCACGAAGTGAAGGTCATGGTAACAGTTAAGATCTATTGTTAAGTGAATAATGTTTTATATTTAAATAAGATGATTGTTGAATTCTATATGAGTTGATTGAAGTGAGAGTGAACGTTTTTAATACTCATTGTTTTGTATTGTGATGAATCACGTGTTATAGTTTTGTGAATATCGAAGTTTCGTTTTGGACATAGTGTCGTAACTATTTAGTAAATATGTACTTGAGGTCTTCTATAGGTAAGAGAGAGATATAATATAACTTGATAGTAGTCTTCGGAGGATAACCCTGCATTTTTAGTGGCGCAGACGATAGAGGATTCAGGGAGATGGCATCTGGAATATCAAGTTTTGAGCAATTTGATGTAGATCAAGGAGACATTAACCTGTATTTAGACAGGTTTGAATCGTTTTGTGAGGCGTATAGTATCAGTGATTCGAAACAAGCCTGCATATTGATAGCGGTGATTGATTCATAAGTTTACGAAGCTTTACATCTAGCATGTGCTCCTTCTTCAGTGAAGTCCAAAAATTATCTTCACTTGAAAGGTTTGCTGGTACAAATATATGGTAAGCAAGTCAATGAAATTGTGGCACGGTTTGACTGTCATCACTGTTGCCAAAAACCTTTTCAGTCAGTGAAGGAATACGTGTGTGACATGAAACGCAGAATCGCGGATTGTCAGTATGGATCTCTTGCAGATATGATGATTCCGACCAGTTGGTGTTTGGGGTAGCGAATGAAAATATTAGAAGATTACTATCGGAGCAGGCGCTTACGTTGGATAGGGCGGTAGAAATCGCTGCGAGTATCCAGCAAGCGGAGAAAGAAGCTTTATCTTTGATATCTAGTTTGAATCAACCAGAAAGAATTCAGCAAGTGTAACGTCAGAAAGGTCGATCTTTCAGATCTCAACAGATTCGACCAGCTATGGAAGGATTTCGACGGCTTTGTTTGGGCCTGCTTGAATTTAGAAGATGTCCCGCTTTTAAGGCAAGGCGTTTACAATGTTGTGAGGTTGGTCATTATCGTAGATCTGGGGTTTGTCAGGCATAATGGTAAGGTAAATAAAGCAAGGATACAAGAAGTATTGGAGACAGTTCATGAGGAGTTGGATCAGACATCAGTGGGAGTAAATAATTTGGAAGTAGATGATTTGCTTTTAACATATTCTTTAGATATGATCTTTGTAGAGGAATGAATGGATGACATCCCAACAATGTCTTTATCCTGTGAGTATGTTTTGTGCACAGGAATGATAGATACAGGATCAAGGAATAATATCATGTCACAGGGTTTCGTACGTAGACATAACTTTACTATGAGTGAGCCAGGACTGATAAATGCATTACAACTGCTGAATGGAACTTCGGTAAAGGTATTAGGAATGGTGCATATCATGACAAGTTTTCAACAGTCTAAGTATAGAATGAAGTTTGTAGTAATTCTGGGTGATGCGGAGTATGTAATTATAGGAAGAGAAGGGCTCAAATTTTGTCGCCAGGCTGGCATAAGCAATTATGTAAGCAATAAGAGTCAGTATTGCAGTCAGTACAAGTTTCGATTGATGAACCTCATGAGTTATCCGGACAGAGTAGTCACTTGGAAGAGTCAAATCTGGATGAAGTAGCAGGATAACAAGACGTATACAAGATTTAGAATATGAATATGAAGCTCTTTGGCATAAGTTACGATTGTTGAATACGGTGGATGCGAAGGTTTTGTCGGATAGGTTAGAAGATAAGAGCTTGAGTTTCATAGTTCAAGTAGGTGATTTAAGGCTCAATCGCAGTGAGTTTTCCCACCTTTTTTGTTTTACGGCAATTATTCAAAATTCATTACAGGTAAACAAAATTTAACTTTCACAGACCAAAGTTCATTTTGTCCTTCAATAGCGGATACAATTAGGTTTAAAGAAATCCCACTAGTAACCTCAGGATTGTGTGCAGACACTTTTGGGACATTATTCTGTCCCAAAAGTGTCTGCACACAATCCTGAGGTTATTACTAACATTTCCATAAAACTAACTGTACCCGTTATTGAAGGACAAAATGAACTTTGGTCCGTGAAAGTTAAATTTTGTTTACCTGTAATGAATTTTGAATAATTGCCGTAAAACGAAAAAGGTGGGAAAACCCACTGCGATTGATCTTCTTAGCATCTTGCGAACCAACATATTATTTCCAAAATGCAGAAATATAAATATTTCTAATGCGGTAGTTACTGTTTCCATCTTTATTGTATTAGAAGAACATTTTATCTTTTCGTTTCTTTCCTTTTTTATACATACATTTTGAACATTCACATGAATAATCAGCTATACATACCCTAACTTACTATTCTCAATAACTTAACCTATGCCTATTAGATTACGTAAAACTGGTAGGCACAAAACTTAATATAGTTGCAATAAAGGTTTTCATATTGATTGCGAACTGATACAAAAACAGAAATAGATAATCTTCCCTAGAACTTAAATAACAAAGATTAGAAATATGATATGAATATTGTCTTCTTTAGTAGTATCACACGAATTAAGGACATAGAGTAATCCAAGTAGATTACTCTATGTAAGTGTAAATTGTCTACGTAAAACACAGTATGTAACTTTTTCTGGCTTTAAGCATCATCTTTTAATTTTGCTTGTAAATAGTTGCAATGTAAACGATCTTTCTTTTAATATCTACTTTAATTTCTTTTGTAAATCCTTTTGTAAACCAAGTTAACCAAATGTGCTTTTTTTAGGTTAACTTTGGATGTTATAAGTATTCCGCAAAATTTAAATCGCTCGCTTAAAAGTGTGTCAAAAATATTCTCCGTCGCTTTCCTCCGGCTTATGAAATGAACGCTTGTTCTTCACTTTCTTTATTTCCTTGGGGTTCTCCAATAGATTTGTCTGCTTTTCACTGTTTTGGTTCCTGGTAGAGCTCGCATTAAGTTGATTTTCTGTCACCCAGGTTTGCAATTGTAGGGTCCACGGAAAGAAACGTCAAACTCCTTTTTTTTGTTGTGTTTTGTTTTGTTTTGTTTATTTATGTATTACGAAAATTGAAATAACGATGCCTATTGTAGACTTACATATTCCCACTTCGGGAAAAATTACCGAGAAATAAGCGTGTGAAAATTCAGTACACAGTGTTTTAGGATTACTCTAAACTTTAGATTTTTCTCAAAATCATTCCAATTGGAGTCTGAAGTTACTTCTCGTGGACCCTTCAATTACATTTGTTGTTTACTTACATTCAAGTGTTGTTATGGCTTATTGAAACTTGCCAGAACTTGTTAATCTTATCATACACTCATGATCCGACATTCTGTTGTTGTGAGCATTGGTTTGGGTTTGTTTATAAAATTATTTTTCTGATACTGTGATGTTTGTCCAGATCAGTGATTCTCAACGTATTTCACTGGGATCCATTATATGACCTGACACGAAAGGGTAGTGGCTCGATCTTGCGCGCCCTAAGTTTTTTTTTTTTTTTTAATGTAGATATTGAGTGAAATAATTTGAATTACTTTAGCCAGCAAAATCAGTCTCGGAAGTTTTGCGACACACTTAACAATTCACGTGTTTCAGCAAGTGTGTCGCAACATACCACGTCTAGAATCACTGGTCTAGATGAAGTTTATTAGTGTATTGCTTCTATTATTTTTCAAGGATTCGAGTGTCTTTTTGTTCATATTTAACCGGAAATAGTTTAGACGCTGACAAAAATTACATTTTTTTTCCGTTATCCCAGACATCTATTTCTGGGATCATTTCCATTACGATATCTACAGTTATGGATGAGGTTCGTTGTAGAACTACGGCGCTGAACTAAGTTTGCTGTACGTGATGTACTTCACTCGTAGTTATTTGCTTAAATGGAAATTAATCCTAGATAGTAGTTGATTGTCTTCTATCGTCTCATGTTGTATTGATGTGTTGATTGCTCTCTGTGATTGTCTACAATCCCCAAAACTAATTGGTCCATTAGTGCCTCGTTTAGAAATATTCCAAACTTAAATTTATTCGCTTGGTTTCTCAATGCAGATACATAGTTTATCATGGGTTTTCCGGGGATTTGACGCAGGCTGTGCATGTAAACCTTTCTGTTGGTGTTTATTTTTACTGAGAACAACTGAAGTAATGTTTCTTGTATTTCTTGGGACTGTCCTATGATCTTAGGTGCCACATGATCTTGTACCACATGATCCCACATATTTTTCGATCTTAAGTGGTCAATAGCAATGCTGCTTTCCTTCTTTCTTTGTGATAGTTTTTACGGGTAAGACAATGTGAATTAAATCTCTTTACATGATGTTCCAGTTTGTCTTCAATAGGATCAAATTTGTGACAACTTAAATGTGTTGATGTCATATTCAGAGTGCTCTTGCAGTTCTGCTGATCCAGCGGGTTCGATCCTTAATATGAAATCGCCAGGGGGCCGTAGTGGCCCAATTGGTAGAGCGCTTACCTCTGGTCTAGTGGTCGCAGGATCGATCCCTGCTCGTGCCATGTGGGCATTGTGGTGGACAAACACCTTGTGCGTGGGTTTTCTCTGGGTTCTGCGGTTTCCTCTTACTTTCATTCCGCCAATTCATCCCATCATTATCCATCAGACCTGAGCCAAAGTTGCCTAAAGGCCTTAAAACTAAAATTCAATAAAGTCGCCAGTATTGGTATTCTTGTGGTTTTTAATTCTTTGAGATGGCCGTTCTGTAGGATAACCCTTTCCAGATAAATAGTTGCTTTAGGTTAGATTCGTTACCCACAACTAATTATGAACCATGATGGAAGTAACCTTCAATATCGTACTCAATCGTATCGTATTGGATTTTTTTTTAAAAAATGAATTTTTTACCGAAAATTCATAGCAGGTGAGTCTCCGGCCAGTTAGGTTATTTTAATAAGTTATTCATAATATATATATATATATATATATATATATATATAACTTTAAAAACACTACATAAAACACCTTCCATCATTTAAGCACAGAACCATTGCAGGGGTTTTCCTCAGTCCCACCAGGAAAATGCCGGGTTGGTACCTTCAATATAGCCCCTGGCCGATACCTTGCAACATTTTCCCCTAGCCTATCCCGGCCTGAGCCTTAGATGCCTAAAGGCCATAAATAAAATAAAAAAATGAGTAAAGCAGTGTAAGACTTCATTTTACTTTTTCAGGTACGTTTCAGATATTTCACTTTTTTCTCTAAAGGTAAAATAAAATAATGGCTGAGCAAAGCACTACAATTTTATATTTTTATTTTATATTTATATTTTTATTTATTATATATTTTTAACTTTTTAGTTTTATTTATTTCTTTATTTATTGTATATATTTTTAGTTTTCCTTATTTTTCTTTTATTGTATAATTAGTTTTGTTTATTTTATTGCTTATTTTATTTTATTTTATTTATTTTCTATTTTATTTTATTTTCTTATTTAAATAGTTTGTACAAGAAGGAAGAGGAAAAGGGCTTAATTTGATTTGTAAGATAAAGGTAGTAGGAGCAGGAGAGGGGAGCAGTTAATTAAAAATTCACTTTTTGTAGTCGGTACGGGATTGGCTGGAAACTTCTGATAAGAGCCAATCAGGAACCACGGAACTGTCTCACTGAAGGTTGTGTTGTGTATATGATTTAGTGTGTCTGAGGAAGCCGAGTGTTTTGGTAGTCGGCGAAAACGTTTACAAAAATTTTATTTTTTTAAAATAAATTGTAGTGCTTTGCTCAGCCATTATTTTATTTTACCTTTTTTCTCTAGTGCTTTGATGGCCCATCCCAACTTTTTATTTTTTTTTTTACATGTGAAAATAGATGCAAGGGCTTTGAAAAAATAATTTCTATCCATGATGGGTAATGTGAGTTATAAATATTTGAAGTGTACAAAATGGCGTTTTTTTTTCGGTTTTTTTTTTTTTTTTTTTTTTTTTTTTTTTTTTTTTTTTTTTTTTGCAACATTTAACTTTTGTAAATTTTCTATCAGCTATCATAACTTTATATATTGTTCCAGGTTGATCATTTCAAGACAATCTGAATAAAAAAAGATTTCATGTTTCTAGCATAAATAGGAACCGAGATATGACGTTTTTTGTATTTTAAAACAATGCGAAAATTGCATGTCGCGACTATAACAATAGATTTTTATTCCGTTTTTGAAATGTCATAACTTTGGAACCGCAGGTGCTATTGCAATAAAATTTACAGATTAGAAATCAGCACAAAAAGTTCTATAAAACTACCACATTTCATCGAAATCCGAGATACTGGGTTAACTTTCAACAAAATTTTTGTTGTATTGACGTGTACTCTGAGTTTCTTTCACTTTCAGGTGGAATATTTATTTGAAACCTTTCACTTGCGTTTGGCGCTTCTAACTGGTATCTTTCGTTTCAAACCTATCATGTATGGTAAACGTCATTTGTAAATCGTAAATCATTTTATAACCATCACCTGCCACTATTTTCTGAATATAAGAAAAGGGACACGTTGTTGTAACAAGCTGTACGATATTTCACTCTGCCCAACCGAGCTTTCTCATGTGCACACATTGCGATGGTTCCTTTAACTTTAATTGCCTTATGCCTTGTGTAGATTACTAAGATTTTTACGACGGTAAAAATCATGCTTGAAATAACTCCGTTTAGACTATGGAACTTAACTTAGTTACTGCCATTGCCAATAAAGAAACCATTTACACGTTTAGAGTAAGGAATCTCCTTTTTCCATACTCTAAAGGTTAAATGGTAGAGTTTTAAATTATTTAATAATGAACATAAATGAATTGATTCTAGCGTAAGGTTTTGTAGATTAATTATGCCATCATTCTTTTATACTTTAAAAGTTTAACGCACCACTAACTATGATGCTATATATTTCGATAAAGAAAGAAACTCACGGAGTGATCCGTGCCTAATGACTAAGTTGCGTTTAGATGACTAACGTAAGATCACCGTCGTAAGTTGACACTGGTTAAAATTGAAACCCGCGTTAAGGGTAACGGGCGTTTACATTACTAAAATGATCTTGGTTAACGTTAACCATGGTAACATATTAGTGATGTAAACAATGCAAAATGGCGAACTGAGCATGCAACAATGGAAGTGGTTTTATAACGAAGACTAACATCTAAATGTAGCCGGTCATAAATGATACTAAACAAAATGACGTACAAACCGACCTTTCAGTAAACATTAACAATAAATTCAGAAAAATATTACTTGTTTTCTTCATGAAGGCAGTTATTGTTTTCTACAATTATTATTTAGCATTATCACAACCAGCCATAAGGTTTAGCATTATCACGTTGCTACGATAAGATAAGATAAAATTAATTGTATCGGCGGTAACAGCACTATGGCTTACGCCCGTCCCGTCGTTGCTACGAATGATACCTGAATTGTGCTGCATTTTCCTTAGAGCGCTAGTGGAAAGTGTCTACGTGAAAATACACTAGGCGAAATTTTAACTTTAATTTTGATGTTAATGTAATTCAAATTCAGGTGTTCCCTTGTAATTAGCAACCCTTTAAGGTGAAACAATTCTGTATTCTTGTACACAACTGAAAATAAATCTTTTAGTGCGTTTTGTCACTTCAACACTAATCCATTATTATAATGTAGCATTCGGGCATGTATAGGGTAGGGTGGGGTAAAATTGGTAGAAAATATTTGAAAAAGTGACTAATCGTTGGTGTAAGTATTATTATAGTACAGAGCAAGTGTGTGTTCTTATAACATTCCATGTGTTGTGCATATGAATATGTTTACAAGGTTTAGCTAAATTACTCAAATAGCCCAGAAACAATAAAATAAAGAAGAAAAACAGTATTGATAACAGACCGAGCTGTGGGGCAACGCGAGAGGATTTTATACGATAATTGTGCTGCCGATCACTATGAGAAGTGACCGAGCTGTCGTGATGGTACCTTGAAGTTAGGTGCTGAAAGAGCCGAGACAAGTAAACATTTAACAATGACATTTATTGAAGGTCGTAGCTCAGATAAAATTCAAAGGTCCAAGATTATTTAAACAAAACAATAATTTTCATAAGAGATGTCAATACACCTCTTCGGCGTCGAAGTTCTGAATCATGATACAAATAGGAATTTAATTACAAATTTAAACATATCAAATATTGAATAGCAAAGAATACAAATGAGTTTAAAGAGAGCTCCAAATACCAACTTAGTTACTTGTAGAGAGAGCAACGTACCTTTCGAATTTAAGATGTTTTCTGATGTGTTGATATGTCGAACGAATTGCACTTCGTATTGTCACTTATTACTGCACAAGTGGCTTAAGCGTGTTTAAACCAAAATATAAAGTTCTGTAGCTTTTCTGAGTCCCAAATAGATTGTAGTTTTGAAGATAACTGTTCGATGAATCTTTACGTAGTAATTTAGCTAAAGCTGTCGGAATACTTAAATACAGTAGTTGATCACTTGCGTCTCCGCGAATGCGTGTAAAGAGAAGTTTTAGGTAATATTTATATAAGTTCATTTTCTGATTGAAGGAAGCACTGAGAATTTTCATGTGGGATAAAATACAGCTGTTCAAGGTGAAACTGTTTACAATTTTTAAAAACACTTCTTAGAAATGTTCTTGTGTTAATATTCACATCACTAATAGATTTTCAGATTGGCGCATGGGACTTGTGAAAGAGAACGAATACATGTGACAGTTCGTATTTCTTGTGAACCAAGGTCGAAACAGGGTTATCGGAAAGAGTTCCTTTCATAGGAAATTGTTTGTGAGAGTATGAACGGTCTCACTGTCTTGTTGCTCTGTTTTAACGTCCTTAATTGTTACCTTGGAGCAGAGGATAATTTTAATGTTTGATCATGATCCATTACATATTAGACGTCGAGAAACCAATCTTAAAGACAACTCAATTTAAACCAAATATCTTACAACTGTTACACATAAAATTAAGAAAATACTGAAATGAATAAAATTGAAATGTAGTCATAGAACAGTGTACCCATTTTTCCCCACATGTGGGTTAAAATGAGTATGTGTGTTTCTTCATTACATGTCAGTGGCCAGTGAGTACTTTTTCCTTCCACTCTTGTTGGAAAAAATCCGTACAATCAAGACTTCTTAAAAACTGGTTTTCTGTTCCTTGTACGAGAAAAACAACCAGAGTAAATTGCATTTGTTTGAGAACAAAGGTTGTAAAATATTTTTCACGTGTCGAAATTTTGTCGAGAGAGGTATATACACGTGAACAAACATAAATAGTCCCTAATTGTTTTGTATTGTAGAACATTAGGGGTACACTACAAACACTGATACATGTAAAACAAAACAAAAGGAAGCATGGTAGAAATTACTACTCTAGGCTACTTGGAAGAAACCCACACTGGATTAAGCAAATTAATAGATTTCACGGTTACTTAAGGCTGGTGTTGTCATAACTCTTATGCATTTGAGAAATGTCTACTTGAGGATCTATGTCACCAGTATCTGGATAATAGGTTTTCAGGTAAAGGTTTTGCCTACACACATTCTAAAACAATGCTCAGTGAATCAAGTTTCTTGATAAAACACAGGTTTCTTGATGAGATGGGACAAAACAGCATTTCACTTCATGTTAAACTTGTAAAAGAATTTTCAAAGCCTCATTTTTGATATACCCATTTTACCCCATTGATCAGAAATGAATGTACCCTTTTTACACCATTTTACTTTTTACCTTACCACTAAACGGTAAGTCAATATTTTTATTTGGACAAACAATAGTGACTAATGTACTACATATCGAATGTGCAATCACTTTTTTTCCGATTGCCCTGCTTGTTTATACAGCAAAGTTTCTGAAGGCTTGAATTTCCCTCACTTACACTTTACAGAACAAATTGGCTTCTATTACAATGAAGAGTGGTGATGCCAACAATTAGTGTATCCAAATTGAAACTGACAGTATTATTCTGGAATGCAGATTTGCTAATGGGGAGGGGAAGGAATTTTTTCATGCTGCCGAAAACAAGGTTTGTTTCAGTTATACCCATTTTACCCCACCGTACTCTACTCACATTCCACTTTGTTAGAAACACCTACCTAGTTGCTGAAGTGTTGATTCTTTTTTTTTCTTAAATGCTCAAAATTCTGGGATGCGCTCGTCCGATGGCCAATGCCGTGTTCGATTTTCATAGCCAGTCAAAGACGTCCAACTCAATAGGACTGCCACTCATTAAATTATGGAAAAGTTATGGTCACAGCCCTTATTACGATTTGACTATATGCCTGTTGAAGGGCAGTGTTCTTGTGACAAGTGCAAATTAATTATTGGCATCAGGGAATAATCGCAATGTACTCCAGAGCGATGATCAGATTAGCTGTATCAGTCAAAGTATGGTTAAGTGGCATAAAGCGATCTGGTGCATGACCTGTAGCACGCCCATGTCATTATATCACTACTGCAAGCAGTGACGGTAGGCTTTGGTCAGGTCTTCGTGATATAGTGGCAAGTTCGTTGTTTCCGAAAGAAGAGGTTGGAGTCTTATGCACTGTCGAGCGTGTATCTTAGGCCAGTTTTTTATTATATGTTCTAGAGGACTTGCTACTGCACAGTACATAAGATTGTATTGGAATCGATTGTAAGATTAAAAAGAAATTCACATTATCTTGTTCAGAGCTTACCAACATCTGTCGCCTGTTTTACATCTCACATTTACGCTATTTTGAAAACACCATAAGTTTTTTTTTATCTTTCACCTGGTCGTCCTAATTGCGAGTAAACGGCCTGATAAACCTTTTTGTAACTGGTGATCTTAGTCTTTATACAAATAATGTATGTTGTATAGCAGGTACTGGTGATTCAGGAACATGTTATCGTTTCGTTAATATTATTTTAAGTTGGCAGAATCTTTTGGAGAAAGGAAGGCTCTTTATATTTATGTGGTACCCTCACCTCTTGGGGGAAGCTGTTAACATGCTACTAACTTTATCGTGTATATTAATTCAGCATGGATATTCAATGTAAAATTTCTACTCGGAATGCCACGATACCTATATCAAATGCGATCTAATAAAAAAACATTATATAAAATGTTTAGTTTCTTAATATCTAAGTATGGTGTTTATTTCTATGTATCGTAACCCATCACACTCTTTTACACGATTCTAAGTGTTTGTCATCATCTATGAATAAACTTGTTTCATTCTCATTTTAGGAGTCATAAGTGATATAAGTGATAGTTCTCATTGCAGCATTCTCAGTTCGATCTAAAATAGAAATTTATAACTCTATGTAGGGCTATATACTGTTGGTGGTTTAAATTTTATGATCTCGGACTTTCTTTTCAGCATTTTAAAATCTTTCTGTAGCTATGATGAAAAGTTAAAAATTAGGGAAGAAATAGATCTTTGGCTTGTATAATAATAGTTCCAACTTTTTTTATAGTAATAAGAATTTCTCTCTTTCCAGACCACTCACACGAGAACATTGAAAAATGGTATTTGCTGGAGCCAAACAGTTGAAAGCATCAAATGCTGAAACACCTGAGGATACGAATAAGAAAATGAAATTAGCCAAGAAAGTAATGCTATTAGAAAAGAAAAAAAAGATAAGAGAAAGGAAGAATGAGACCGGTGCACAATTAGGGAAGAAAGTAAAAAATAAGACCATTATTAACAACAGTACTGAAACCGACTTAATCAAGGTCGATGACTTTCGGCTTAAAAATGAAGTTTCTGTCCGTTTAGAAAAGTTAAAGGAAGAAATGATCGCAAAGGGTATTTCACAGAAAGAGATCAAAGCAGCCTTAAAGTTGGAACGCAAAAGAGCTTTACGAGCCCTTGCAAAAGAACAAAAGAAAGTATGTTACAAGTGCAGGAAGGGAGGGCATTTGTATTCTGATTGCCCTGAATATGTACAAGGAAATTATGCTACTGGAATATGCTACAGATGTGGATCTACTGAACACAGGAGATTTGAGTGCTTATCTAATACTGGCAACAAATTTAAATACGCAAAATGTTTTGTGTGTGGTAACGAAGGACATATTTCGAAGCATTGTCCGGATAAACCAAAAGGTAAAGCGTGTAATGTGTGTGGTGATGTAACTCATTTAAGAAAGGATTGTTCAGAGTCAATGAAGTAAAAAGAAGCACAAGAGGTTATGTAGTATAGAGAATTAAGTCAAGGCTTTGGAAGATGCTCGAAAATCAGTTCCCAAATGTACGAAGAAAAATAAAATGTTGAAATCATTTATACAAAATTTGGAAATAAATATTATTGATGTACGATGTATTTTTCTTTGGTTAAAAAAAATCTTAAATCTAATATGACATGTTTATCAATCTCTGCCTTAAAAATCCTTTAGATTAATCGTGAATATGTTATTTATTAAGCTTTATTCCTATAAAGTAATTATTTTGCGGTTTGTGTTCGCGAGTATTCCCCCACAGATTTGTAATCACCGATATTCTTCAAAATCCTTAACGGTGGAAGATCATTTGATCTCATATTACTTTTAACAATTGGGGCGTAAGCGCGAACAAACATCTGTGTTATATTTCGCGTGTATTGAGAAAAAGGCAAGGAAATTGAATATTGTTCGCAGTGCGGGTTGACGCGTTATGATTCAACAACAGACTTGTTCCATAAATCCAACATTGTTAAAGCGCGCGCTCACTCATGGGAAGGGCATGTAACATAGACCTTTGTTCCACGGTTTTTGTAGTGCATTTCTTTCAAAAAATAGCGCAATACCGAGGGCATTTTTGCAATATGCCCACACCAGGTGCAAATACTTTTCAAGGACACATCAGAGACCTTTATTTCGTAAATAACTCTACTTACACAAAAATGTCACATACGTATGTTCGCGCAAACGCCTCAATTAAAAAAATCCAGGAGTGTGTGAAGGGTTTGGTGGACTTACCAGTACTTACGTTCTTTCAAATATTTTGCCTCTAAGTCCATATCTTGTTTGTATCAGAAAGAACCAGTTTCTCAGTGGATGACACTGGTGGAGATAGAAAAGTTCTTTTCACCAAAATGTTAAATTTATAAAATTTTTTAGTAACCATGAATAATATACAGGGTGATTGGTTAATACATGCAAGAGAATTTGAGGGTGACTTCCGGACGACAAAACTAAATAAAAAAGTTCCTTTGAAGAAATTTCGAAATATGCGTAGTTTCGGAGCTACACGCGCTCTAAATTAGAGCGACGTTATGTCTTATGTCGAGAAATAACGTAAGCGGTGCTGGCGTAGCAAATCACAATTCAAGTAGTATCCAGTACTTCCATTTTAAGTCGTGTTTGATTGAGTGCAACGTAGACAGATTTCGCAATGTAAGAATTTTATTGTCAAGAAATTAAATGGTTTCATTGGACAAACATAAATAGATGTATTGGGTACTACTTAGATTGTGATTTGCTAATCCGACCCCGCTTACGCTATTACTTGTTGAGTTGTGACGATGACGCTGTAGCTTCGAAACCTTGAGATCTTAAAAAAAGAAAAAAATTTTTATGGTTTCATTGTCAAGAATTCATCTTTAATTTTTTGCACACATTAATCTGTTAGCATATATAGTGTGTTTTCGAATTGTGAAAATCCGTCTTCTTCCTAGAAAGGTAGGGTTTACCTAGAGAGTTTGGTTTTACAATGAGAGAGATGACAACGCAGAATTGGACGCCACTGTGTGGTGAAGCAGCGTTCCTTGCGCTACAGTGGAGGGTTCCTACGCACGAGTGAAGCTGCACGACAACAACAACAACTTTCCGAATTCCGAAGCCCCCCCCCCCAAAAGGATTAACAACTTATTGCCGCAACAGTTTAGTTTTATGGAATATGAACAATATGAATAGACACACAAATAACCAATTAAACGGTGTTACGAGGGTCACTATTTATATTTTGAGCCTAACAATGAAAAAACAGTAATGTATCATTGAAAATTGATTTATTGTTTTTCGAAATACTCTCCTTTATGATCAATACACTTTTGCATTCGTTCGAACCATTTGTCAAATCATTTTTTCCAATCTTGAGACACCTCCATAATATGGTTTTTGAACGCATCAACGGCTTCTTCCGCCGACGAAAATCGTTGTCCACGCAATTTATTCTTGACATTCGGGAACAAGAAGTCGTCATTGGGTGCCAAATCAGGACTGTGCGGCGGATGACCCATCAATTCGATTTTTTTGAGTGTTCAAATAGTCGGTTGTTAGACGAGATGTGTGACAGCTCGCATTGTCTTGATGAAGAATGATCCGACGGCGCTTGTTTGTTTTCCGTATTTGACCAAAGACCTCCGGCAAACAAATTGTTTTGTACCATTCAGAGTTCACCGTTCTACGTTCCTCTAAACGCACAGTTGTCACATGACCAGTTTTCCCAAAAAACCAGGCGACCATTTGTTTGTATGTGCTTCGAGCGCGAACAACTTTTGTTGGGTTTGGTTCATCTTGGAACACCCATACAGTCGACTGCTGTTTACGTTCCGGCTCATATGCATATATTCATGATTCGTCACCTGTTACAATCCTATATACGTCTTTTGAAGCACCGCCATTGTATTTATTGAGCATTTGTGTGCACCAATCGACCCGAGCTTCTTTTTGAGTTTTTGTCAAATTATGTGGGATCCAACGAGAACAAACCTTTCTCAGCTAAATGATCATGCAATATTTTATATATGCTGGTGGAACTAATGCCAGGGTTCCCAATCTCGCAGTATGTCACATGACGATCTTGCAGTATTAGGTTTTGCACAACATCAATGTTTTCTTGAATAACAACTTATTTTGGACGATCTTCGCGAATTTCGTCAGTGAGCGAATGGCGGCCACGATTAAAATCGTTATACCAGCGTTTCACAGTGGCAAAGGATGGGGCTTCATCGCCAAATGTGGAAATCAGTTGATCGATGCAGTCTTGCCTGGATAATCCACGTCGAAAATCGTAAAAAATCATCGCACGAAAATGTTCGAGTTAATTACATTTTTCTGTTGTCACGCAATCTTCAATTCAACGTAAACAACACAAATAAAGCTATTGACAAAACATTTGAAGTACGTTATGGTCAAGAATGTCAGACGTTTCTATAGAAACGTCAAATGGCGCCTAAATACAATCAGTGTTGCCAAGGCTCAAAATATAAATAGTGGCCCTCGTAATAGAGTAATGTTTCAATCATCCCGTGAGTGTTTTTACATCCTATGGAACCATAATATATATATATTTTAAATCCAATGTTTAAAGGTTGTGTTATTTTCTTGTTTGCCTCTCATTTATAGTTTTCTCATGTTATGAGTAGGAAATAGTCTTATGAACATCAGAGTGAATTAATGTTGAAAATAACTTAAATCCCTTCTCCCTCCCGCTTTCTCAAGTGTAAGTTACGTATCAGCGAGTTAATATTAAACATTGAAAATTATTATAAGTTTAAAATTGATTACAAAATTTCACTGTCTTTGCAGAACATTGCATTGGCAAATGAAACAAGCTTTCGAACATACACGCGTCCAAACGTATCATCTTGAAAAGCGTGGTTGCACTAAATTCTATGACTGAAATGTTTAGTTGAAGTAGTATGTCATATTACCATATAAGCTGAGTACTGACAACAAAACATAGTTGCACGTCTTGCAATTAAGATCAAAAACACTGAACTGCTGAACAAGACTATATTATACGTAAAAAATAAAATACATGTAACGTTTCGACCTTCTAGCAAAGATCCTCATCAGACATACACTGAGTCTGTACAAAAAATTACAGACATATAAATACATGCCCAATAATCTACCTGCTCCCTCATTGGCCGAAGCAAGCAGCCAATCAGAGACGCCCGATCAAGCAGCCTCCCCATTGGCCGGAACAATCAGAGACGCCATAAAACATCCCATGTTAACGAAAAGAGAATCAACATGAAGCAAACTTAGAGCACCCTAACACCTCAATTAACATACATATCTCTGTGTTTGTCAACAATAATCTTCCATTCTTTATTAATGCTAAAACCTTTGGTCCAGTTCATTAAGTTCTTATCTACTTCTTTTTCTATCCACCAGGCCTCCTTCCATTTTCTAGGCCACATACTATTTTCATGTTCTAACACAATCACTTTTTCCCAGTCCACATTATGTCCTTTTTCTTTTACATGTTTGAATATAGCATTACTCGCTCTACCATATTTCACATCGCTTTTATGTTGTTTAATTCTTTCTTTCAACAATTTACCCGTCTCTCCAATATACTTCATATCACAATCCTTACAGTTAATACAATAAATGACACCTTTCTGCTCCTTCTTCCCTTTATCCTTTCCTTTACTTCTGACCAAATCCAACAACTTTCTACTACCTTTTCTATACACTCTCACACCCTGCTTTCTTAACATCTTTTTGATAATCTCTGTGTCCTCTCCTAACCCTATAATGCCTTTCCATACCACCTCTTTTCCTTCCTCATCTCCTTCTCTTCCCCTAGAATCCACAGATGCCTTTATGATATCCCTTTTACTATACCCATTCTCATATAGCTGTTCCTTAAAAACTTTTACATTCTTTTCTACATTTTTGTTACAAATGCTAGTAATTCTTTTCAACATATTTCTTATAAAATTAGTTTTGGTGCTTTCATCTACATTACATTTCTTGCTTTCTTTTTTTTTTAAGCTGAGTACACTTTAAAGTCAATTCTGAGCACAATTACCAATGAATTACACAGGTCGAGGGTAAGTTACCCCCATAAGAATTCGCAGTGTTGGATTTGGACTGATTTTCTCTTCATATGTTAAATTCTAGTTTCTCTAGATTATCCACTGTTTATAATAGTTTGAACGTGAACACAGGAATTTTGTTTATTTTACTCAGGCCTATTGAAGACTACATCAACTATTAAATGTTCTTAGCTCTTTGTTTTTACAAGTGGCAATTGTAGGGTCTAAAAGCAAAACCTGCAATCTCCACTCCAGCGTATTTTACAGGAGAGCCAAAACAAAATTGAAGGTGGTAAATATCATAGTATATGGGTACTTTTTTTTTCCTGTGGTTCCTAAGCATAAAACTAGAACCTACACAAAGAATTAGGGCTTTACCTTTATTTTTTAAATACTTAGTGTGTTTTTGTTTATACATTGCTGGTTTTGCTTTTAAAACTAGGATTTTGCTACTAAGAACATGTTAACTTGTATACAGATTGCTAACAACATTAACTTTTAAACACTTTTCATAAACTGTTAAAGGCTAGATTGTATGTAATAAAACTAAACCATTAGGGAAATAAGCGGGGCACAGTTTCAAAAGTAACTTATTTTTAATGTTACAAGGTATAAAACATTTTAGTTTTATGTAATACTTTATATAGTTCTGTGAAGTAAGTTAATTTAAAGACAAACATTATCAACATAAAAAGATATTTTTTGTTATTGTCAGCTTCTTTTTAGTGACATCCCGTTTCCAATTTTCAGGGCGATTCGGCTTCTTCGTTGCTTTTCTAGGCGATACACGAGAAATGCCATCTTCGAAGTCAGGTTCCATTACACTGTAAATTTGTAAAAAGCTAACAATAGTAACACATTTAACCTCTTCGGTCCCAGGAAAAACAATTTTTTTTAACACCTTCAGTCCCAGCGTCTCCTTGAGGCGACATGAAACATAACAATAACAAATAATTATTGTGTGAAAGCGCAATGATACTTTCTGTTGTTAGCTGTTCCTATTTTTAGAACAAGGTTGGAGTTAGGTAAAAAAAATGTTTTGGCGGTATTTGAGTTACTATGGTCTGAAAGAGCGTAGTGAGAATTTGACTTTTCGAGAAGACAACAGTTTTTGTCGTCCAGACATGCTTAGGATATTATTTTGAAATTGTTTTTTTTTTCTACCATTATGTCATTTGTTTATGAATTTGAAGTTAAATATTTGGAGATTTTAAATAAATATTCGAAATTTGGAAAACGTAATGGCAAGTAGGGAGAACGGTGTTGCAAACCTTGGTGTCTCCTGTAGGAGACATTGGGTCTCTAAGCTTAGTTAAGGAATTGGAAGTAACGTTGCGTTTCTAATTCTAGAAGTTACATTTAGAGATTTTTTAATTACAATAAATTTGTTTTTTTTTCCCTTATTTTTCTCCCCATTGACTATCATATTTTGGGGGGTTATCTTTTACTTTCCTTTGATTATGGACTTCCATCACAGACCACTATTATATTAATTTTCAATATGATCTTTTCGGTTTCCTATTTCGTCAGTTTTTGATCTGAGACTAAAATTCGTTTTCATCCACATGACATGTATATCACTAACATATAATAAAATGACCTGTAAATTCGTAAGAAACATCTGCAGGGAGTCTACAAATTATCTTACTAACCCAATTTAAATGAATTTATTGAAGGCATGTAGACATCTTTGGATCAGCACGAATGGATGATAATGGTAAAATTTGTGGGATGAAGAGAGTGGGATGAAACAGGTGAGTCCTGATAAAACCCACGCACACGATGTTCGTCCAGCATAGAGCCCACATGCCCGGAGCGGGGATTGATTCAAGGACACCACAAAGAAGAGGCGGATGCTCTACCACTGAGTCACCACAGCCCCATAATTACTTCAAATGCTTTTATCAGAATAGAGTGGAGACGAAATAATGCTCATATGGAATGGATGAAACAACTCACAAAGCTTTCCCGACCGATCCAACGGATTCTTTTTCGTCCTTACTCGCGGACATTGAAACGAGACAAAAAGTCAAAAACTCAAGAGTTTTTCTTGAGGTTCCATGGGCAAAAAATGCAACACGCACACAGGCGTCCTGAGATGGTGAGGGAAAACTAAGTGAGCCGCTTCCGCATTGAATAAAACTACACTACATTAGGTCCACCCATTATTCCTTTATTTAGGGGCTAAGTTAAAGACATTTTGTTGGAAAACCTGTGCATTTTAATCGTTATTGTTTTATTTGATGAACTGCAATCATATTTGTATGGGGTGTTTACAATCTATTTTAATTTTGTTGCATTTTTTGCGAAATTCGTCGATTGACGGGTTGATGAGCTTGATGGTGATTGTATCGAAATTTGATCTTACCGATGACGAAGATCCACCCTACGCCGACCCAAACCTAGAAGGGCCAAATGCGAATGAAGATAAAGAGGAAGACTGTGAATATCGAAATGAAAGTGATAGTGTTGTATGTTCAAATTCTGATGTCAAGGAATGAGAAAGACGAAATATTTCGAAAAGAAAGGAGGAATACCCTAAAATTATTCTCTGAAATCACACACACTTGTAAAGAGCAGAGGATGAGTTGATGAAGTTGTAAGGAATGATGGCATGGCATCTGCTTTCATAAAATGTTAAGAAACTTGCTACTCTCGTCTAATTCAAAGAGGCTTCGCATCCAATGGATATGTTTCAACGCTGGTCAAAGAAAGAAAAAAAGTAGGAGACATTCAGCTACCTTCAGTTGTCAAATCGTATTCCTAAAAAATAAAATAATGGCTGAGCAAAGCACTAAAATTTATTTTAAAAAAATAAAATAAAATAAAATTTTTATTACGAAAGCTTTGCTTTTATATACCAAAGGTAAAATAAAATAATGGCTGAGCAAAGCACTACAATTTATTTTAAAAAAATAAAATTTTTGTAAACGTTTTCGCCGACTACCAAAACACTCGGCTTCCTCAGACACACTAAATCATATACACAACACAACCTTCAGT
>JAGDQP010012658.1:0-49738 GCA_022664845.1 Lepisma saccharinum
CCATGTAATGTGTTTAGATTTTTGCATTATGTTCAGTAAATGTTTTATAATAGGATGTTAATTTATATCTAAGACAAAATTGTTAACTTTCTTCATATCTTTTCAGGTAAGTAACTGGTTAGTTTTGTTGGTTAATAAAGAGGTTGTCTAACTCGGAAGCGTGTGAGTAATCCTTTGAATTTTAAAGTAGAAATATTATCGTGAATATTGTGTTGAAACGAAGTAAGTAACTTGGCGAATGTTCAAAAGAAACTTTCATGCTTGCGGAAGGAGAATAAAATGTTCGAAAGTGCAAATGTATTAAATCGTGCATAATGGTAGCATGCAAAGAGATACATCATACGTTGAACATGAGTGAACGTTATTCCGTGAAGTACAAGTCATTGGGTAGGATCACTACGAACTATCCAAAATCTAAATATGATGTTGATAGCAAAGTAGAAGTTTAGTCAAAAGCTCCAAACAAACACTTTAAAATTTAACATAATTAATGAAAACTTATCTTCTCGTCCCTTCAATCGTACTCGTTTTCTAATGTGCTTCTAGATGAAGTAGTTATTTCTTACTCGGATACGGTGAAAAATTAGGTCTTATTTGGAATCAACATCTAACTTGGACGGAATATGTCAGCACTGTCTCTAGGAATGCCTATGCCGTTTTACATACATTGAACAGACTTAGAAATTTTCTTCCAATTTCCCTTAAGGAAACTCTTGTACAGGCACTAGTAATGCCTCATTTAGATTACTTCAATGTGGTTCTTGCTAACCTAGACGAAGTACTGACTTACCGGCTGCAACGCATTCAAAATGCTTCTGTTCGTTTCATGTTTAATCTTAAACGTTCTGACCATCTAACACCGTATTTCGATAGGCTGTAGCGGTTGAAAGTGTCGGAACGAAGGGAATTTCATTCATTACTTCTGTTGTTTAAAATTCTGTGCGTTCAGCAACCTCCCTACTTTTACAGCGTTTTAAGTTTCAGAGCGATCATCATAATCGCGACTACATCATGTACGAACCTACTGCTTTCCATTCTCCACCACAACTCCTCCTTCCATTCTAAGTCTTTTACGGTTTCGGTGTCCCGTAAATGGAATTCGCTGCCTGTCTCAATCAGAGAGGCAACTTAATTATCAAATTTTAAGTTTATGCTCCACAACCACCTCTCAGTGTAACGCGATTAATACTGGTTTCATCAACCTTCGTTAGAAATTTATGAATCGTAAACAGGCCATAAGTACTTTGAAAACCATTTTATTCTGTAACTAACAATTCGTTGAGTTCTTGGGAAGTATTGGTGAAGCCCACCGAAAAGTCAATTTTCACTTTGTTCATTCTAATTGTTAAATGTTGACCAGCTCCGCCATTTGTTTCCATGTTCATAACTGTGTCATGATTTAATAATATTATTTACTTCTGTGATGCTTCCAATGCCTATCTATATTTGCGTATCTTTTGTAGTGTGGATATGTCTGTGTGTTTGTGTGTGTGAAGAGAATCCTATAATAACCCGATTGTCTTAGTTTGTAGTTCATTCCACTTCCGTGATGGCCTTAACTTCTCAATGTAAAACAAGACGAAATAAATAAATAAATGAACTGTCTCTCACACACGTAGTGTGTCAAGGAACAAGACAAGCTGCAATACGATGGAGAAATATGTGGGCTGTAACACGCGGTTGTAGCAGCGCCTACATATCCTCGAGTTCTGCAATATCTTTCTAAGCTGTTCGAGACCGGTTCGCCGGTGCTATTTCGTGTTGTAGCAAAACTCTCTTTCTGTTCATCAAAGCAGAATATTTTGTCACGGAAAAGGCATTGACAGGTTCTAACTTCGACAATAAAGCTCACCAGTAACAGCACTACCCTCACAAATAAGCTGAAAATACAGAAACCTATCAACATTTCGCCATACCCTTAACTTTCTTTCTCAAACTGTTCCGTTTTACCAGGCTTTGACGTTCGTGCCCTCCTCGTATCTACTATGTCATGTTGTCCAAATTTGTAGCCAGAGACTCCCATTTTCATCTCCTGTAACATTATACCTCTCGACTCGAAAACTACGTGAGTTTTATTTGTTTACTATCTCTGACACACTCTCACTCTTTGTGCTAAGTGCTTCTCTACCAGCTCGGTAATTGCCTTTTCCAGTTATTGTTGTGTTTTTATATCCCTAAGGGCCTGGATAACACTAGAAGTACTTGTATGCTGGCCTAGAGCTGCGTCACTCCGGATCGAGGGTGATCGGCAAGGCTCATGTCTCCGCCAGTAAAACATTTGACCTTTGGGACGATTTAATGTCCCTTCACTGTTAGTTGTAGGATTTCCTCGTCAATCGCTTTCACCGTTAGTACCTTTCTTCTTAGGAAAAAGCAAAGAACCACCCGTTTTATTTCCACAAATGTTGTGTCTCCTGATCAGAACTGACTGGCGATAGAACCGGTCGGTGAGAACATTCTTGCTCTACAGCCTCTCCACTATACGATGGTGTGCTGCATGCACAGAGGGCACCCTCCCACATGGGAAATTTGATTTGACTCGAAACTGAATCAAGGCTGCTTTCAAAAGTGTATCAACTTAATGTAATCTTAACAAATCAAGCCAGAAAGGGTATAACAAGGGTGATTAATACAGTCTGGGTTACAAGAATCCTAGTTGAAATAGAAAGAAGAACTTGAGGTACTTCTTGCCGAATAGAAAAACGCCCAAGGTGGGAATCGATCGGAGGTCCCAGGGCACACTAATGCGATACGGTAGTCAGCAGGTTACGGAATCACGTGATCTAACTAGCTTTCCAGCCATTATTATTACTTAGTTCAGCAGATCGCAATACACGCCTGTAATAAAAGGGTGTAATCTGGTTAAGATTAGCCTACGACAACAGCGACAGCGAATGAAAACAATGGAATACATTTCAGGTTTGAAAAGCTTGCTTGCTTAACTGTTCGTTCCAACAAGTTTTAATTAGGTCAGTTACAACAACCAAACCGCTTACGTTCTTCTAACAAGCCTTTTCATGCTTGTTTATTATGTTCAACACAATATCAGGTATGCCAAGCTAAAGGTAAGTGACTGACAAGCTTGTTTCAAGTTGTAATGGTATCTGGGGTGGAGAATCGTCTGTTTTCCATCACATTCCTAGCTGTAATTATGGTGCAGAATTTATGGAACAGATTGGTTATTGAAATAAGGCATGTTTGGGAACAGGTTTGAAAATTCGAAGGATGAGGGTGCCGATGCAAAGGACAATGTTGTGAATAATTAGGTAGTGGTCATGGGTCTGAGAAATCGGTGGGAAATTCTTAAATTCGTTGTTTCTTGTAATAAATGCGAGAATAACAATTAGTTTCTATGTGTGAATTTGAAGAAAGAATTGTAAATTTGTGAATTGATACTCAAGGACGTATTATATAGAAATTGATGGTCGAAATGGGGGATAAGGTGGCAGTGGTCTCTCACTAGATAGGATTTCGTGCAACGTTAATATATGAAGAGAAATTGTTTGAAAAAGGAGATACGGTTCACGGGGGAATGGATTTCTACTTTAGGGATTGCGTAACGAGCTAAAATGAAGCTGTGGTCGAATTCCATGCATGTGTCAATAGTTACAATCCTAAATTGAATATGAACAGTTGTTTGTCAAAGGTCTTTTATAAGGAAAAGTAATTGTATGGTCGCTGTGAATGTATTGAAAGTTACCTTCAACTTCGATGGATACTACTTCGGTTCCATCGTATCTTTCCTGCTGGGACCTTATTCATGACTTCCAGTAACAAGATGTTGCATGTAACATAACAATGTTTCCCATATTAATAACTCTTTCCGAAATAAGTTAAGATAGATTCTAGGCTGTTTAGGAGAGGAATGGTAAGTACATATTAAACTGTATAATGCTATTATACAGCACTCATCGTTGTTTAAAAATAATTCTTGAATAGCCATGACTTTTTCAGTAAGCACTAGAAGTAGCTTTAAATTAATTTGACCTTGATTTAGTCGGGTCAGTTCTACTTTTTCAATCAAGAATTGAACCAGAAAAACGACTTTTTACTCTGACAAGTAAACCCATCGATGCTTCAAAGCGCTATTTGACCAAACTTGGTAGAGGAGTAGGGCATTCAGGAAACCACCACAAAGCATGTTTAATGTACTTTCGTCTATAAAGACGGATGTAGTGGTGAACAGTTTGATTCATAAGAATAAGTAATTGTAATGTGATCTAAGTACGAAAACACAAGTTGATATATAAAGCGTTTGTAATAATCGAAATCAAATACACATCAATGGATATTAGGTATACGAGCTATCTTTTAGGTACGATCGTCATAACCACCATTTTGAAGTCGGCCATCTTGAAGCTTGCTCGATTTTTTTTAAATAGTAAGGGAGTCATGTAACATATCAATCTGGGCTAGCATTTCACCGGAAATACATTCGTGAAGTCAGTTTTGCCATAAATGTATTTTTGAGAGATATAATGAGAGGTGACTTTAGTATGCGTAGTTGATTGAAAAGTTCAGAAATACTCTGTTTATCATGAAAATGTGCAAGAAATGAAAACCCAATGCAAAAGTGATTAGAAATGGGAACAATCAACACAGTTCGCATTACTTGTGCACTAGGTTTTCATTTCTTGCATTGTTAAAAAAATAGCAGATTATTGCTAAACTTTCCAATTAACTATGCATACTAATGTCACCTTTCATTATCTCTCTAAAAATAAATGAATGATAAAATTGTCTACACCAATTTCTGGTAAAATTCTAACCCAGATTGATATGTTACATGACGAACTATCTATTTTAAAAAGTCGATCAAGATTTAAGATGGCCGGCTACAAGATGGCAGCATCCTCTAAAAGATAGTGCATTCATCCAATATCCATTAATGTTTATTTGTTTTCCATTATTTCAAGCATTTTACAAATAAACGTGCGTTTTCCAAATTAGATCACACTATAAGTACTTATTCTTATGAATGAATATTTTAGCCACTGCGCCCGTCCTTATGGACGAAAGCACTTTTAATCATGTTTTTTGATGATTTCGTGATGTACTCTACTCATCTGTCAACTCTGGTCAATAAAGCGCTTTGAAGCGTGAATAGGTTTACTTGTGAGTTTATGTTACTTTAAATAAGTATAAACTAGACTCGTCTGTCTATTTAGTCATCATCCAGTTTCTACGTAACGTATTCGTACGTATTTAACCTTACTACCAACTTTGGTCGCCATTTTGAAAGTGACTGAATGATTTTTGAAAACACCAGTCTAAATATCCGAATTACCCTAAAAAAGTATAACAAGCAAAGATCATTGCTATCTTACTGTCGGAATTTTACTTCCTCTGCGTTATGATTTTAAGTCCTTTGCTTCTTTCTACTATGTTTCCATGCCTTATTTGTATCTGTTCTATTTCTCTCTCTCTCTCCTTTTCTCTGTCTCTGTCAGACAAATATTCCTCATTTTCCATTTTTCAATGATCATGTGTAAATTTATCCATGCATCAACTTATGTATACTGTTCCATCACTTATTTATTCTTCCATTTCCACTATATTAATTAATGTATATCTAGAAAATGCTGTTTTCACGTTGTTTTCTTATTTTTTTACGTGGGATAGACGGAGGAAGGGAGGGAGATGACACGATTTTACTATAAGAATATGTAATTTGGGTGGCCTAACTGCAGGGCGTTTACAATCGCAATTTTAGATGCCAAATTGCATCATGTCTATGCTGTTTATTTGCCTATTTCTCCTGTAGGAAATTAATTATTGCCTTCTAATGTGAGAAGTAGAATGGCGATTGGTAAATATTGATTTTAAGATAACAAAATCCAAGGTATGATAAACGAAATAATCTTTTTGATTAAGGAATCAAACGAAAATAAACCTGTTTACCTTTATATTGAATAGAACCAAAGTTTTAGCGCGCATTAGGGTATGTGTGAATCGGCCAAAGCTAGTGTTTTTTGATAACATTTATTTTGTATATACCATTTTAGTAAACTTTGACTCTGGTCTATCTCTATTACACGGGTGCATCTTAGAATCTACAGGCATTCATGCGAAAGGCGGGATTTGAACCCGCAGCCTCATGGGTGGCGTATTTGAGTCTCAGTCTACATAACTGTCGAGGTGGACTAATTATTCCTTGCAAAGTAGATGGACAGTAAAAATTTATGTATAAAAGTATTATTCTGCATGGAACTATGTCAGAATAATTGAATCGGCAGTTTGAAGAAGGTAATAAACGCCAAAAATGTGAAAATCTACTTTATACCGGATTTGATATCTGCCGCATCTATACAATACAAAAAGAAAGCAAAAAAAAAAAAAATAGTAAAGCCTTCAAAAATAGTTGCGAAATAGAGATGGGCAAAACTAGCGTAGCAGCTATTTTTCACTGCAACATGGGAAACATTGCTATGACTGCTACAACCGATGAAAAATAGCAGTTACTGGCTTAGCTGCCATTTTTTCTCCGAAACTTGTTAATGGTAAAACAAATTGTTTAATGTTTTCTAAACAAACAGAACTGCTGGGAGAACGGAACAAAATGGCAGAGACTTGTCTCCAGAAAGGACAACCATGCCTTGTGAACACTACGTAATTAGTAGCGTCTGTTACTCGTGTACGGAATTGCTATAAAGAGCTCTCAGATAGCACTGGGTGATAGTTGGGTACGTGGTGTAATGGATAAGGCGTTGGAGTTGTAATGCAGTGGCCGCGGGTTCGATACGTTCATCGCAAACTTTTATTTTTAAAATGTTTTATTTATATTTTAAATAGGTTATTTTGAAATGATATTGTTTAATTTGTTCTATAACTTTATTTGCATTTAAGGTATTTTGTAATATTTTCCGTTTATTCTAATTCTGTAGTCCAATTCAGATTTATTAAAATGTTAAAAAAATTGATATGGCATTGGATTTGGGATCCTGTGGTCCCGGGTTCAGTACTCCTTCACTTAAAGTTTTTTTTTTTATTTTTAAGAGAAACTCCTTTTTAATTTGTAGTTTCGAAAGAAAGTTCTGTTTTATCGATTAGACTCTTTTCTTCCGTTGAGGCAGTGAAAACAGTCCATAAAATTCACATAGTTTAGAAAAAATGAACCAGCAATTTGAAGAAGTGAACAAACGCTAAAAGACCGAAATTAGTTTATTACTAAAAACGCACCTTAATTTATACCCGCTTATCATAAGGTAGAAGAAAAGAACGATAGCTAGTTATAGAATGATTTATCTGGCCTTGGAAATATTAGTCATTTTGAAGAAGGGAACAAGGCCACTAGCGTCTCAAAACAAGAAGGCCTATTTTCGAATGTCTGAGAAAACACGATTCAGTCACGTGTGCAATTAAAGAGAACACCAGACATGACTTTACAAAACATCTACGTGACCTTGGTCACTAATTTTATTAAATTTCCTAATGCGTTTATATAATAATAATAAACCACAGCCATATTCAATCCACTACTGGATGAGGCCTCTCCCCGAAGGAAGGAGTTGGTCTACTGTTCCCACGTTGATCAGACGGGTTGGGAATGGAGAGCCGAAGCTCTCACTATGATCGCCACTCTATTTTATGCACAGCAGCTCCCCAATTGTCCTCACGAAGCTGTGCCAACACCGCAGGTCGAGCGCGCTACCGACTAGGCTACGCAGGAGATCAATGCATTTATATATCGCTGGCCCAACCACCTCAAGCTATCGGAATAAAAACCACATCAGGATTTTGTGTATTATATATATATATATATATATATATATATATATATATACACCAGGTGTATAAGCTTAAATCCGCTGTTTGCCCATAGATGGCGTTCGTGAGCGTATGAAGCTACCATGGGCACACCAGACCTATTGTCGGGATGAGTTGGACCTCTGGCAACACGAATCAGTGCACATAATCAGCAAGTGCAGACAACAACACACAGTGTTCCGGTGATAACCATTGCTAGTTTTGTGCCAGAAAATGAGCATATGCGGGAAGCTCTGCTTTTCTGCTTCCATTTAAAGAAATCGGCTGCCGACGCGCATCGAATGCTTGTGGAGGCCTATGGTGACAGTGCTTTATCGGAAACATCGTGCCGAGATTGGTTTCGTCGGTTCAAAGACGGGAATTTTGACCTGAGTGACAAGAAGCGTGAAAATCATCCCAGGAAGTTTGAGCACCATAAATTGCAGGCGCTGTAGGACGAGAAATGCTTGCCGAGCAATTGGGCGTTACTCATGCAGCCATTTCCATGCGTCTACTTCCATGGGAAAGCCTCAGAAGATGGGAAAATGGCGCATGAATTGACCGATCGGCAGCTGGAGAGACGCCAACACACATGCGAAAAGTTGCTCGCCAGACAAAGAAGAAAGTCGTGCCTGCATCGGATTGTGGCGGGCGATGAAAAGTGAATATATTTCGCGAATCCGAAACGCCAGAAATCGTGGGTTGATCCCGGCCAACCGTCAACATCTTCCTCGAGACCAAATCGATTCGGACGGAAGACGATGCTGTGTGTTTGGTGGGATCAGCAGGGTATCATCTACTTTGAGCTGTTGCAACCGGGTCAAACTGTCAATGCCCACAGCTACCACCAACAACTGATCAACGTGCACCGTGCTCTTTTTAAAAAAAGCCGGAGTATCAACAAAGACATGACAAGCTGATATTCCTCCACGACAACGCCCCATCGCACACACCAAAAGTGGTCCAAAACTACTTGGAGACACTTAAGTGGGAGGTTCTACCCCATCCCGCTTATTCACCAGACCTGGCCCCTACAGACTACCATCTGTTTGCGTCGATGGTCCACGCCCTCGCTAAGCAGCACTTCGATTCGTATGCAGACGTCCGAAAATGGCTTGATGAGTGGTTAGCCTCGAAAGAGCAGGACGTTGTTTGGCGTGGTATCAACAAATTGCCCTAAAGGTGGGCAAAATGTGTAGCTAGCGAGGGAAAGTACTTTGAATAACTTGCTTTGTGCTTTCTATGAACACACCATATGTTTTGCTGACTACAAAACAGCGGATTTAAGTTTGTACACCTGGTATATATGAAAAGCGAAACTTAAAAAAAAAAAAGAAAAAGAAAATCGCACCATGATTAGACCTTTGGTTTTCCGTATTAGCTTTCCGACATGCTACCAATCCACTAAATTGATAATTGGAAACTGTCTGCTTGTCCGTCTCATTTATTGTGAAGGACTAATGTGAATGTGCGAGAATGATACAGCCGTAAAAGGAGCTCCTTGTATTTGAGACACTACTACATGACACTTGTGACTATCGACAGGAAGAGCGCATTGTGAAAACACTAGTTAATCGTGCGGGCAATAAAAACAAATACCGTCCCTGATTTATCTAACCTTCACATGCACTTGTTCACTAATTGTATTAAATTTCCTATTTACACAGTATATACATAAAAAAGAGAAACGTTATTTTCGTTAAGAAAAAAACTACACCAGGTTTCGATCCAGGGTTACTTGCATTATCTTTCGAACATGCTATCAATACGCTAAATTGCCAACTGGATGCACTTGTTTCGAAGTAAGTGCTATTTACTGTTAAGGAGTAATGCGCATGCACGAGAATGGCTCAACTCTCCCTGTCGCTAGTCGCAAGTTATTATACTAATTCATTATTATATTAATTCATTATTATACTAATTCAGCATGAAACAATTACGCTTCCCACTACTCACCGTACCGAGATTTGACTTATTGCTTTGCTACTGAGCAGACGCATGTGAAAATCGCTCCGTAAGAGTTTGATTTTTCGAAGGGAGAAACGCAGTGGACCTAAGTTGTAAGTACTCTATAATATTCTTAATTATCAAAGGAACATTTTGTGAAATTTTTGAACATGTGCGATTTTTTGGGGGTGAGATATTGACAATCGGAAGTTTGCATGTTAACCTTATGGGACTATAATAACGGAGAATACGTTGTCATCAAGAAGGTGTAACAGCCTAGTTGCTGTTCCATTTTTATATTTATTTTCTCCCCTTTTATTTTTCTTAGTCTCCGTGTTGTTTCTTTTCTGTGTGTTCTCTTTAGCTCATTCTCTTTGGTTGGTTTTAGACTCTTTGAGCGTGTTTCGTTTGGATTTCTGCTTTGGATTTTTAATCGTTATCCATCCAGGTTTTCGTTAGTCACGCAGCGATGACTTGGATCTAACGCTTGTTTTTGATTGGACCCTAGTCAATGCTTCGTGACTTGTTTTTTGCTGATTGGTGTGAATCAGCCTTCTTCTCTGTTTGGTGGGAGAACTACTCTCCCACGCCATGTTAGTTCAGTTCCAATTTTAATGACGAGACGAGTGGATGTCTGGGATTTCCGTCATCTGTACTTCCTAAGCTCTGTCTGCGAGAGGTAGATATAAACATCAAATTTTGTAAATATTTTGATAATATTTCGACTAATTTCGTCCGTTCCGGAAAATTATCGTAAATCTTAGTCAAGAAGAATTAAAACCGATGTAAGTGCTACCAGGACTTTTCAGCGACATTGTTTCGGAATTTTCACCTCATTAAAATTTATTATTTTATTTTGAGATTAATTGTCAAAACGTACAATATGTTCTAAATTTTAGTATGAGGCCGCTATTAACCGAATTCTTACATTACAAGTATCAGTTCGTTAGATTTCAATAGTCATATGCTTATTTTTCGTCTCCAGTTTCCAAATCTATTCGAAATTCCCGGTTAGCCATGCTTGACATCTACTGCATATTCTCATTAATTAATCAAATTAGCAACATGTCTGTTCGACTATCTTTGTGTACCGTTTTGATGTTAACAGTAAATTTAATATTATTCGACATGGTTCGATAATTTTGGTTTCAACTCCAGCCACTATTCTCCTATAAAAAAGTCATATTTTATAATATTATTTTGCATTATCAAGATTTATTCAGAACGTCTTTTGTATAAGGTAGTAATCATCTGTAATGACGTCACACAATTATTAGAGCGAAATTGATTCTTTCTTTACCATGTATTTTCGACAAAAAACTTCTTTCGTGTAAATAATTCTGTAACAAAACTTTTCTAAATTATATAACAATGTTTCGGGAATAATTTGTGAAAATATCAACAAAATTTATTAATTATTATAGAAATTATGAACATTTATATGTTACTACGTAACTGTCAGTTCTGCGTAATTCAATGTATACCAGCGATTCAAATTTGTTTGTTCCTACAACAATAATTCTGTTCAGATTATGATGAAACTATCATATCCAAAACGTGCAATTTGTAAATTCAATGTAATAAATTGAAATTCTGAATTTTTTATATTTCTTCGAAAATATCTTGTATTTATGTTCAGTGAACGTAGTATAGAAACCTCTCAGTTAACCAGGTACGATCTAAGGCATTAGTTGATAATCCTCTTACAGTGTTTAGTAATATATGTGATGTTCTGAGAGTTATTTAATGTTTGACTTGATATTTATTGGAAATTAGCTACTAATCGTTACGTGAAGTTGACAGCAATTGATACTAATTATTTCTGTGTTTCGGTAAACTTATCGTTTTGAGTGATGCAATTTTAATTAGATTAGATCGGTTCATAAATCCGTAGACTAGTGGTAGAATTCTTTCGCCAGCTCAGAAGTGATAACTTGGGAAAGGAACTATATATTGAATTTTTGGTTATTTCTGCGTTGAAATATGAAGTGACTCCAGCATGTGATTTGTATGAATATATATTATTTGCATTTGTGCGTTATGACACTACGTTTGGATTGAGTTTCGACCGTCATTCGTTTGTGTTCGTTCGTCTTTATTTCAGGAATTGCGATTCCAGACTACAGGCGTGGGCCCTACTAAGGTAAGGGTAAGACATGGTCTTTTGCCACCCTGTAGACTTCGAAGTGAGTAAAGACACAGTATGAGTCACATATGAGTCGTTATGCGTATCATCGTTTGAGATTATTTCCCAAGTAAAGCTAATCTGAACCAGCTGGTACTTCAGGGTATGAACTGACGATCTAATTAAACGATTGGAGGTGGCACCTTACCGGTATTTCCTCCCTCGATCTAAATTAATGTTTATTACAGCGATCACAAGGATCTGGAATCCTCTTTCCCAGATATTCTTAAATCTGGAAGGAATTTCTGCGCCGCTCGTCTGGGGTGTAGAAAATGTTTGGAGCTAGAGATTAGGTTAGATGCGTTGCGTGGGTACTCTAAGCTCCTGGCGACCCTATTTGTCTGTGTGATCCTCTTTTGGGATCATAGGTTGGGGACGTTACAAAGATACATCATCCAAGCTTTCTTGGCCGATTATTTCCGGGTGAATTGAACTGAAGGTGAATCGAAGGTGACTGTTGTTAGGCGAGATCTTATCTGAGTCCTGACACCATCATTGCCGAGGGACTTCTAACTTCTTGTGTGGATACGTATTAGAAGATCATGAAGGGCTAGGGTCTGTATCTCCGGTGCCGTATGAGATAGGGGTCTGATATTTTGGGAGGTCGTTGACCTCACCTAGGAGGGCGCTTCCCCTTCCCCCTCTCGAAGTGTTTGCGGTCCAGAACTTGACCGCGAGCAATTTGGGGGTGGTTCTCCGGGGGTCATTGACCCCCCGCCGACTTTGTTTTTACACGGCCTCTCGGGGTGTCTGCTCCCGGATCTGCGGTACCAGGTTGGCCTTTTGGTTTCTCCATTTAATTATTATAAACTTAAATTTATCTTAAGCGTAGTAAGTGATTACGAGTGCGTAAACGAACGAACTATGGCGAAAGAACTCGATCTTTTGGACTTTACCAGAGAAGGACTAGTGAAATTCGAAAAAGAATTCAAGTCAGAAAACAAACAATTATCTAATAACCAGTTTACATTAAGATGGAAGGATAAAATAAAAAAAAATAAGCTGATAAACACCAGCACACCCAGATCGTCCAGAGAAGAAAAAGAGTTAACACAAAAGCGCGTCGATGAAATATATGCTGAGTTGGTGAAGCTACAACAAAAACTCCTAAATCATTGAGATCAGTAAGGAAAGGACTCGTGGATCCAGAAGGAGAGGAGATGGATTCCCAGCCTGAGCTGGATAAAGGAGCATCAAAAAAGAGAATGAGAACGCCGGAAGAAGAAGAAAGAGTCAAAAGATACAAACAGGAAAAGGAAAATGAAGAGCTTAAAATAAGAAATACATATCTGGAAGGAAGATTAGAGGAGTTATAGAAAACTAGAGAGAAACTGGAAAGAGAAAACAAGAGGTTGAAAGAATTTGAAACTAAATTAGGAATATGGCAAACAAAAGTTGAGGAAAGGGAGCGGGAAGTGGAGAAATATGAGCGGGCAATTAACGAACTTAAGGAAGACACAATACATGGCTCTGTAAAAATAAAGGGGTTGGAAGTCACAATTGAGCAGACCTGAAAGAAGAATAATCGAGACGGAAGAAAAGTTAACTCTGCAAGAAGAAGAGACACGCAAGTTATATATGGAAAACGGTAATTTAAGAGCGGCAAAGGAAGCGCCGACTAAGACACCAATGGTTACTTTTGCAGAAATGTTAAAAGAGGATAATACTAAAATTTCGGAGAAAACCAAGCTGATAAAGTCTACCGAAAGAAACACCAAACCCACGATAATGTTAAAACCAAAACAAGGAGAATAGCTGAAAGATACAAGAATGAGGATAACTAAGTCTATACAGAGACAAGCCAAATCGATTTCCAAATGATCCAAACAAAAACCGCGATTCTACTACAGATGGCAACTACTTTGGATGAGGAAAAACTCTTGGATCATCCAAGCATGAAGCAGAATTTAGATATGACAAATATATGCGAAAAGAGGAACCCGATGATGATAATCTACAGCATCCCGACGGAGATGAAGGAAGCAGAAGTGGTGGAAGAATTGCTGGTTAGAAACCTACAAGATATCACTGATGAACAACGTCAATTAATAAAACCACGATTCAATACAGGCACTAGAGAACAGGATCGATATCAACTTGTGATTGAGGTACCTAGACAGGTTACACAAATATTAATACAGAATCCGAAAATTTATATAGGTTACGAGGTGACCAACATTAAAGATTACGTGGTGGTCACAACTTACCTAAAATGTTTTGACTACGGGCATATAGCAAATAATTGCAAATACGATTGACGATGTGGAAATTGTGGCGACAAAAGCCACAAGAAAAACGACTGCAAAGAGAAAGAAAAGAAGGTCTGTATGCCTTGCTTTTCGAGGGGTAAGAAATGCGGGGGTAAACAAAATGAATGTCCCCAATATAAATTAAGCATCCAAAGGACGATTGATAAGTTTGACTATGGATCTTAGTCCAAATTAGGGGGAGGACCAGAATAATAAACAAAGAAAAAAGTCCCCCCCCCTGTGTAAAATTAAAAGGAATCTGATTAGACTAATGGAATTTAACAAAAATAAAAAAGTGAATTTATCAACAATTGGTTAACCAACAGTTATAGAAATCAACAGATAATTACTTCAGGATAAGGCTGGTACACATTGAGCTAGAGGATAGCAATCAGGTTATTCTTCATTCTAATTACCCCGAACTTAGCACATTTCCCAGAGGATTCGTGCAGGTAGTGGCATTATATGATGTATTTGAGTTAGAAGAAATCAAGCAAGAAGAGATATAATTTCAACATAATTACTTCCTGAAAATATATTTTTCGACCAACAGGTATGGGTGTGGTTTTATGCACATAAAATCAAGAAGAGAAAACTTTACAGGGGATTTGGATAAGACATTAAATCTACTGTCTTACCTTATGGGAACTACAAGGGAAAAGATAGTAATACCAGCTATTCGAATGGGTTTATGGAGAACAGACCCATATGCAGTTCTGAAGAGAATTAAAAAATATGAAGACCTAATTAAAAATATAGGATTTGAAATGATAATAAATGATCATTTACTCTTCAGAACCATCAACAAGGCATTTGATGAATTAAAGAATGAGACATCCAAGAACATAGAAAACAGGGATGAAGAGGAAAAGGCAAATATGGATCCTTCAAGAGAAGAATTGGAAGAAATAAAGAAAAAACAGAACACAGAGTTGATAGACGGACCATCAACAGCCGGGAAACATACCTCGAAGAAGAAAAGGAAGAACTGGAAATCTTGGATACCGAGACTGTGCAAGAGAAAAGGAATAAAGAATATTAATCATGATACAGAAGACATCGAGATGGAAGACACACAAAATCAAAACGATTGGAGAACCAGAAATGAAGAAAGCCAAGCTGTAGTAAAAATTTCGATAGAAAACAAAAATGAGACTTGCTTTAATCCAAACACATTTTACGAGAACCTTAACTTAAATTACAATTTAACGAAATTGGAAGAACCTTTGATGCTGACAGCGGCATTACGAATAATTGTTAGAAATCTACATCCATCTGGAAAAACAATAACCTTCCCTATAATTGAGGAGGTTGATAAGATTAACCTTAGGGCCAATGGAATTACCAGGGATCCAAAAGATTTGCTTACATTAATTGAACAAGTCTTCGAGAGGAGGAATGAATCGTTCCACACAAATAATGTCTACAGGCAGTTTGTTATGGCATATAGAAGGATAGTCTTCATTCCAGCGGAAAAGTTTCCCGCCTACTATGTTCACACTTGGCAACCATAATCATCTTCAAAGTAGTCAAAAATAATTTGGATAGATATATCTTAGCAACAGCAAAAATTAGGCAATTTTGCGAAAAGGAAGAGGTGGACATAGCATTTATGCAAGAGCCATATACCTACAAAGGAAAACTGATCAATATGCCACTGAGTGCTGTAACAATACTGCCTGAGGATCCGAATCCAATGGTTGCGGTGGTGATTTCTAATCGGAAAATAAATACACTCGTACACCTAAAATATGCGGATATATATGGACGCTCTGTGTCGATATAGCAAGGGTAAAACATAAAATAACAACTGTGAATGTATATTGTCAATTCTGCATCCCGAGGGAGATCTTCGTCCAAAAGATAGAAGACATATTACTTGGATTTTTGTATAACGATATAATTATTTTGGGGGATTTCAACGCTAAGCCATCGCTCTGGCACTGCTGTGATACAGATGACAAGGGAGAGATGTTCGAATAGTTAATAGAACAACATAAACTTGTGGTTTTAAACAGAGAGGGACAACAGCCTACCTTTAGAGGCAGAGCCGGAGAGGAATCAAACATAGACGTTACACTGTCTAGGGGAGATATTTCAAATTGTATATTTAACTGGATTGTTCATGACTGTGCAACTACTAGTGCCCAAATGAAGGAAATAACTCCAAGTATAACATTAGTAAAATAAATTATCAGAAATTTGTGGAAAAATGGAAACTTCCGCAAATTGAACATAATTGTAACCTGATGAAACTAACTTAGAAGATGCAATATGGACAGCAATAAAAAGTTCAGCGCCCAAATTTAACCAGGGCAATAAAAAAAACATGTTTTTAGACGGATAGCCTAAAATAAATTAAAACGAAGAATGAAGGAGAACAGGAAGAGCTACAGAGCGGCAGGGGATCACATTTTGAGAGCTATAAGGCTGCAGAAAAACAGAAACATAAAACGATTCGAGAAGGAGCTGAGAGAGACAAAGAAGAAAACCTGGAAGAAATTTGTAGAAGAGATTCTCAGCTTAGACATAAGGGGCGTGCCGTACACAATTATAATGAGAAAAGTCAAGACCAAAGGATCTCTAAACACACTTAAAGATGACCAAGACAACTTTACTACTAATTGGAAAAATACAATAGAATTGCTCTATCAAAAACTATTTCCTGATGACAATATTGAGGACGACAACGAGGATAACAACAAAGCAAGAAATGAAGCAAAAAACATCCAGACTATGATAATGAAAATCGCGATGAAATAATTGTTTCAAACTGTCAAGTAGCGGATATATTAAGGAAACTAAAAACAAGAAAAGCTCCGGGACCAGATCAGTTAAAAAATGAGATCTTCAAAAATAATCAACAATTATGGACACCTTATTTAACTAAATTATTCAATGAATGCATCCAACAAGAAAAATTTCCGGAATCATGGAAAAAGGCATTATAATCTTCCTTAAAGGAGATGATAAGGATAAATTTAACCCAAAATCATATAGACCGATATACTTGCTAAACACGATCAGCAAGATATTTGAAAAGTTATAGCTCAAAACATTAATCAAAAAAGGAACGATCTGGCGAACTGTAAACTACAACATGATTTCCGTCCGCTTAAATCGACAGAGGATGCTATCAATAAATTATGCAAGAGTATATATTCACTGAAAGAAGAAAATTGTACAAATGTTATTGTAATCTTCTTTGATATTATTTGGTCCTTTGACAATTTGTGGTGGCCCCCAATACTAGTGGAGCTAAAAAAGCTAAATATTCATAAGAAATTATGCAAAGCCATTGAAAATTGCTTTAAGAATAGGATGATGTAGGTGGAAATGGCGCACAGCGTCGTGGCGAAGACTCCTACTAGGAGCTGCCCTCAGGGATCGATGTTGGGGCCTGTCTTCTGGGAACTACCCTTTCAGCCTTGCCTAGAGATGCTGAGCTGGATGCAGTAAGTTGAGAGGGTGGTGGGATATGCCGACGACCTGCCGGTCGTAATAAAGGGAAGTAGTCGTCTTGACCTGGAAACTAAAGCCTATAAAATTACAGGAGAAATGACATTGTGGTGTAGAAGAAACAAGCTAACAATATCATCTGACAAGACAAAATATGTGCTATTTAAAGGCAGTTTAAATTACAACAGAGGACCAATAATTAAAGCTAATGGGAAGTCAATAAAAAGAGAAAGATATATCAAATATTTAGGCCTACCATTGGATGAAAAGTTAAATTTCAGACAACATACGACAATTGTCAAGAATAAAGCAGTCAAAATAACACATAAGTTAGTTATTATTGCAGTAAATGACTTTAAAATTCCCATGAAATTAATACGAATATACCACGTTGTCATAATAAGAGCAATTGTGGGCTACGCCATAAGTGTTTGGAGTCATCGACTAGATGATGTTACACAAACAATAACAATTGATCGAGCGCAACGACAACTGCTTTTGCGTCTTTCAGGCGCCTATAGAACTACCTCAACTGAGGCTCTTCAGTTCGCACTGGCGCCCCCCCCCCCTCCATCTCCATATTAAGAAATTAGGCGCTATTTATTGGCTATAAAAGGAAGACCAAGATAAATGAATTAAAATTCTACATAGACCTGCAGATAACGTTTCTGAAAACAATTCAATCGTGGTCGAGGCATGGCGGAACCAATGGAACGCAACCGATAATGGAAGAAGATTATACTCTATTTTTTCGAGCATTGAGAAACGATTGGATATGCAGCTGGAAGTTACGGGAGATTTAATGCAATATCTAACTGGCCACGGTCCCTTTCGACAGAAGCTGCATCAGATGAACATCGTCGAGGACAATATGTGTCATACTTGTGGGGTGGTGGCTACGCCCGAGCATATCATTATGCGATGTCAAGAAACTGAGCATCTTGCTAGAGATGAGAGAGAGCTCCTGGGGAAGACCACCGTCACAGACGTTCTGAGAACTCTGGAACTGGTGGCGGCCCTCATGGGACTAACAGATAGAATTTCCAACTACTATAAAAGAAAATTTATTAACGGCGTGAACCACCGCGTACAGGAGAAAGGATAAGGGAAAATCTTCAGTTTAAAAGTAAGCTGGTGGGTGATTGTGTCCGCGCAGCCGCGACGTGACAGCCGCGTCTATTAAGAAACAGAACTTAAATGTGAAGTGAAATAAACTAAAAATGTGAACATAATTAGAATAATTGTGTCTGCTGGAACCCGGTAGAACTAGCGCCTTGAGGCAGAAACCGTCACAAGAGACGCTCTAAGTGTGTGAGTGTGCGAATGGAAGAGGTGCTGATGGATAATATAGCGAGTAAGGAAAGATAATAATTATTAATTGTGCAAAAACGCTGATCTTCTGGAACCCGGAAGCAAAGCGGCTAGATGGAACAAGTTGAATGAGTGAGAAGAGAGTTTGTGAGTTAAGTGAAATTTTGTGTAAAGTTGGAAAAAATGGAAACGAGACTGCAGAAGGATTAACCTGTGACAAGAAGAAAATGCAGTTAGTACCAGGAATGGGATGGCGAAAAAAAATTTTGTGGATTTAACAACGCATCCACGCGCACCTAATCCTATGTTTGCTTTTTTTAATCTTGTTACAGGAAGAAGAAGCCATACGAAGAAGTAGCTCAAGTTATATGTTGTCCTATCCTTGTCCCCTTGTTTGACTCCTTAAATGTTATGTACTTTATTATTCTTTGTTGTTTTTCTAAATAAATAGGATATAAGTAGAAAGGGTCCACCCCTCATGCAAAAGGTCCATATGTGATATTAAGGTCAGGAGAACATTCTGGACGCTTGGCAAAAGCTCGTCCCGCAACCCCAGAAATCTCATACTGATGGAACAGGAGCTTTTTGGAATGCCGGAACTCCGGCAATCCAAAAATCTCTAGGGACAAGCCTGCCCTAAGGCAAGGACAGCGAATATCTGCTCGTGAAGTACGTTCCAGAAAGTGCACAACTTGTCTTGTGAAATGGATCCAAAGAGGCAGGGGTGGAATGCGGGTTCCTAAATAAAATAATAAAAAAAAAACTCACCGTACCCACCGCTTTATACTTTCCTGATTTAATTGTGTTTTGATGTACTGTTTCTTCTCCACCAGTAAATCCAAGCTCCGATAATTACATAGAAAAGCTTTATAACAGTTATGGTAGGAACTAAACTACCTTCGTCCATATCTCTACTGCGCACGTAACAGGACACAGGTAAATAGGTTAATCTAGAATATTGTTTTAAACTTCTTTTTCACAGACGGGAATAACTAACTCGCATTTAGATATACGTTTTCATATACTGATATTTTTAACTGCTATTGTTAACAGATATTTTCTTATAGCAACTTTTGCTATCACTCTTACGGAATAAAAGCAGTTTTGCACATTTGTAGGGCGAAATTTCTGTCAGTGGGTAGAAGGAAAAAAAACTTAAATTTATTACTTATTCCCTCAACTTGTAACTTTCAAGTTCATTGTGCATACGTTTCTTGTAAATAACATTCATTTGAAGCTTTCTATTGCGTTTTTCGTCATTTTCTGGTCGATTTTTCCCTTCTTACGTCTCAAAACTTAAAAATGTGCAGACGTTTTTCCATAAGTTTGAAGAAGGAAACAAATCCACCATTTTTTTTAATTCTACAGGTATAAATACAATACTTGTAAACTGTCTGAGCAATACAAAAGTATCGGAAGACCGTTTTGAATATTTAGTAAAAATATTGTTTCAATAAATAATAAACATATTATACAATTTTTGTTAATTTCCAACAAAACAGCTTTTTGGATTTGTTTCCTTCTTCAAACTGATGATCCAATTAAGATCGATATGAAATGTAACTGAATTTCTCAATTTAATAGTACTTACAAACGGAAGATGTGCTATACTATCTTATATCTATTCTTCACTGAGGAGCATCTGAAAAATGAGTAAGATACCGTCTTTTTCTTTGTGAGGCCAAAATTATTCCATGACTTTACGTCTCGAAGATAAAGTATTGAGTGGCTGCTACGATAATTTTGTATTTTGTAAAGTTTGTACTTTTTCTAACTCTCTCGCTTAGTCCTCTACAGTGGCGAGCTGAGTTCACCTATGTAAATCCTTATGAAGTTAGGTTAGGTTTTTTTTCGGCTTGATGATTTCTATCAGTAAGAAGTTACTTTATATACTATTTTTTTCTTTTCTGAAACAGCTAGTATAGTCCATTTTTATACCTAAACTAAAATTATTATAATTTTATTCAAATTTTCAATCTCCTACGAAGTTTAATGTATTTAATTGTTAAGTACATTTTTTCAAATTTAAAATTGATTTCAAGAAATCAGGAATACAATTTATTAATCTAGTTAAAGAACTTTTGTTGGTGTTTCCTAACATCGAACTGGAAGCATTCCGCAAACAGTAACGGGAAGCACGAACAGATGTAATACTATCGATTTGTTGGGAGCTGACTTAATCAGGGCCACCAGCATTTTTATTTATTTTTGTATCAAAAATCGTTAGTTTGTTTATTTTAATCTATAATATTATTTTTGTTGTAATTACGTATCATCGCATTGAATAATTTCAGTTTGCCATTTTACTCACATACTGGAGGTATTTTTGTGCAGAACTCTTAGTTACCCAAAGGATCACAGATGGATCCAGGAGGGTCCTCATTTAAACTTTCATTAACGATTTAATTAATTGTATTTTGTAATATTTCTTAATTAATTATATAGTACCAAGTAAGAACTGTTTGGAAAACTGTCTTATATTAAGAAAGGTACTATTTAATGCGTAAAACATAATTTAACTTCTGCGTTTTACAAACGAAAAAGGTGACGTATAATGCAATGATTATACAAAACTTGAAAAAAGGATCACTAATTCTGATTGTCTCTGATCTAAGCGATACAAAAATTATTAATTTTGATCACACTAATCGTACTATCTTGCATAAAGTAAAATAAATAGAATATCTGGGACCACTATGAATCTAAAGATGCATAGTCTAGTCATTAGAGATGAACACAGAGTAATATTTTTGTTATCTTAGCTGAACTAGTTTACATAGATCAGAGTCATAGCTGCTACCTTCTCCACCCTTTCCCCTAGAAGAATGCTCTGCAAGGGACACCAGTCATCAGGTGTAGGAGGCTTAGACAATTGTCTACAGTACGGGGCACGTAATGAAATTTAAAATGTAAAGGAAATATGAATAGAAAAAACTTGTGTAATCCTGACAGATATGCAACTCTGTAGAATGAAAGTGCCCGGGCCTAAATTGATGTACCATTCCATCAAGTTGTCTTGCGTGACTGAGGAAACACCCTGAAGAAAACCTGTTTACAAGGTAACCAAAAAGCGTTTTTGCCATTTTGACACCCCATTAATCATACGCTCACAGAGAGGAAATGAAATGACGCATGTACCTGCCAAGCGATCGGGAGTTATTCTGTCCATCGATCTTCAGTAATACAGGCACAGTGCTCATACACAGCAGCCTTAGCTCGTCCAGTGTAAAAGAGAAATGGAGATATTGAAGTAGCTTGTTCGTGTGTGTTCGTTGTATGACTTTAAAGTGAAGTCCGCATGAAGTCGCTGCATTTGCCAGGCATTTGGTGAGAATGCCGTGAACGAACGCACCGCCAGGCATTGGTTCCATAAATTCCGTTCGGGAGATGTGAACCTTGCTGATGAACCTCGCAGTGGACGACCACATGTGTTGGATGACGAGACCCTGAAAGCAGCCATCAAGGACGACAGTGGTTTAAAGTGTGATGAACTTGCAGAAAGGTTCCATGTTTTCGTTGAAACAATCAGACTGCATCTGCATGGGATAGGTAAGACATACAGGTTAAGCAAGTGGGTATCCCACACATTGTCGGCAGGCAACAAGGAACAACGAGTGACAGCCTGTTTGTCGTTGCTCACTCGGCACCTGAACACACCCATATTTCATCGCTTGCTCACTGGTGACGAAAAATTGGTTGTAGCCACGTGACCTTGTTCCTCACACCTCAAGACCACCTCTGCACCCAGGAAAAGTTATGCTTTTTGTATGGTGGACTTGTCGCCAAGTTGTGCTTTACGAGTTCCTTCCATCTGGTCAGACCATCACTGCTGACCTCTAGTCACAGCAGTTGCAAAGGGTGTACCGTGCATTGCGGCAGAAGGAGCCGATATACTTTTTCTCCACGACAATGCCAAGCCACATGTGGCAAAGTGGACCCGAGAGACCCTTCAGCAACTTGGCTGGGAGAAACTGTCCCATGTACCATATTCACCGGACTTGGCGGATTACCACCTGTTTCATTCCCTCGACAACCACCTCCGTGGGAGGTCCTTCGCCAATGAGGGAGACCTGCGGAATGCACTCACGGACTTCTTTGTCTCCAAGACCGCCGAATTTTAAAACCAGGGTATTTATGCAGCTGCAGGAACGTTGACAAAAGGTGTTGGATGCTGATGGAGCTTACTTCGAAAGCTAAAGGTACGTACCGTCCACTGTATTGCTCTCTCTTTATCACTGCTCTAGAACGGCAAACACTTTTTTGGTTACCTTGTACATTTGATACTGCATTCTTCAATGCAAATCTGGAAATTCCCGTGTTGTTATTATTTAGTTCATTCATGCATCAAATAGCACTGTGGGAAGAACTGACACTCATTCATCAATAATTCTTTATAACTCAGTAATCGACTTGAACCCAAAGATTAAAATTAATTTCACAGATCCAGTACTACTACGTATTAGAAACGTTTTCCCCCCTCAGCCCCCAATAAGGAAATTTAAATAGATCCGCTTTCGGAATGCTTGACCTTCAAACATTGAAGATTCTAAATGTTTTCCTTGATGGAATAAAAACCACTTTTGCATGGTTATTTGGTTTTCATACCTTTCTGAGTAACAACTATTTGAAAAATCACCTTTGAGTTACAACTATCTAAAATCGCGATTTTTTATATCTCATTAATTTACTTAGAATTAATTTTATTGTAACTGATCGTAAGTGAACAGATGATTTAAATATTGATTGAAGCTACACATGTATACCTTCAGACTTTTAGAAAGGAGATTCTTGCATCAACTATTTAACAATCTAGATTCTTGTGGGGGACAGGAGAGTGAACTATTTTAAGCGCCAAGACGCACAGAATGAAAAAAATATTTAAAAAAAATATATTAACAAAAATGATCATTTTGTAACGCTTTTTAATGTACCACGAAAGTTAATATATACAATTTTTGAATTGAATTTATTCTAAATTTTAAATTGATATAGAAATGTGTGAAATAAAAAGTGTTTATCCAAACACGTATGTTGGTTTTAGGCTTCAGCAACAAGCTCCGTCCGTCCGTCCGTCCGTTTGTCGACAACTTTCAACTCCGGAACAACTAGAGATAAGAAGGTGGTTGAGGTAAAGTTGAAGAGGTCTGGGCGAGAGTAGCTCAAAAACGTATATATTATACACGTTGCAGAGATAGGGGTGGTTCCAGAGATGGGGAGAGGACAACTTATACCTTTGGAACTACTAAGGCTAGGAAGGTGATTGAGGTGTCGTTGGAAAGGTCTCGGCAAGATAATTCCAAACCCGTATCTTTCATCCAGATAGCAGGGGATGTTTCTGAGTTTCAGGGGATGTCTGGTGTCAATTTACTCTTTGGAACTACTATAGGGTTAGAAGGAGGTTGAAATGTCGTTGGATAAGTCTCACTGCATCTTTCCAACGGAACATTGATCATATACGTAGGATGCTCGCTTCTGAAGCCTGGCGGTAGCTTATATGTACAGTTCGCTTCACTTGTTTAAGTATGGAACGGTAACCATTTATCGAACAGTTAAAGAAATCAGTAACAGAGATGATTGGACCTATGATTATATGCTGTATGAGAATGGCGATTATAAACTATCTTGAATTTGATTATCGTTGTACTAACAGCTGGGACCATCTTAATCCAAACAGATTCATATTTTGAAATCATCAGGAATTATATCAAAATACTAATGGTTGGATCCTGGCTCAGTGACTGTATAGAGTAAAATAGTGGCTATTTTCTCCGTCATCTCTGCTCTCAGATGAATGCAAAGTGAGAAAAAACATTAAGTCGACCTGTGATGGATTTAGGCGTTTATTGCCTGTACAGTCTATTGAATGAAATAAAAAAAATGTTCAAAAAAATGTATACGAGATGAAATAATGAAAACCAAAAATAATTTAATGTAATTCCTGTTTTCTATGAAACTCTGTACGACGGAACTGTCGCGCGGGGTTACTTACGTTTAAGACAACTTCCTACAAAACTTCCATTTCATTGTGAATCCTATAAGTGTTCAAATTTAAAAGGTGGATATGTATTTATCTTGTTTCTGTAAGGCTCGTCTCATACTACTCGAACAAATCGTTGCTAGTTTGATCATAAAAAGCCTACCTAATGGATGGATTATGGTCATAATATTTTTTTCTTGATATGTTTCCCTTATTCGAAGAAGAATCTGAAGAGTTTCAAGAGCCATATTACATAAATATTGCACAAAAGCAAAATATTAATCCTTTAAATATCGATTGATAACAATATTCAGGTTGTCAAACACCTAATTATTTTAAACAAAGGCGCATAATGTACTATGTTCTAAATAGTAACGTATGCTGGTGATACCACTTGAAAAAAAATTGTTTAGGAGACAAAATAAAGTGAGTTGTAAATAATATTTCAATAGAGAATGTCCGCTGTATGTCAATGGTAAAGCGCTTACCTCTGGTGCGAGGGGTCGTCTGTTGGATCCCTGCTCATACTATGTAGATGTTGTGGTGGACAAGCACTGTGTGCGTGGGTTTTCTCGGAGTTCTCTCGTTTCCCCCTACTTTCTTTGTTCTACCAATTCATTCCATCTTCATCCATTCTTCCTGAGGCAAAGTTGCCTAATGATCTTAAAATATTTTTTAAATTAAATTAGTAGAGAACATTGGTTTAAGCTGTATATTTTAAACGTCTTAAGCAACGCGGTAGCTTCAAATTTACCAGTTTGTATTTTGTTTAATTATAATGACAATATTACTTATTCCGTTCACTTTTCCTACAGTGTATCAGTGTTTCTTTCAGGAAAATGTTCTGGGGGGTATTTTAGAACTTGAGAGTGAATAGAGCCGAGAAAGTCCGTGATTCTAGTAGAACAATGAATTAACCCTTGTTGTTACAAAATTTGTTGTTTTCAATTAGGTTGATTGATTCAGTCTTGGGGATTATACACTCCGTTCTCCCCTCTGAAAGAAACACTGTTGTGTATATAACTGGTTCCGTATTTGGATAAAGGTTATTATTCTTACCTCTGAGACTACAAAGTTTTGTCTTCTAAACGAAATTCATTCATTCGCCGACAGCACTGGTTTGAAAGTAAAGCTGTGTGCAGAAATCCAAAATCTTCATCTTTAATATATACAGGATTCTTACTGAAGTCGCACTACCCTGTATGATAAAGAAAAACATGCTCACAGTATTTAAACAAACAAACAAGATATTTTAGTGTCCTATAAAAGTAAACTACTTTGGTCCACGGAGGAAGTTGAAAAAAGTATGTAATGATAATAAAAAAAGAAAAGGATATGAAAAGGTGATTAAGACGAGAAAAGATACAACCAAGATTAAAGATGGAAATAAGAAACAAGAACACGTATCCATCCTCAGCTATTCAGGATTGATTGTAAATTAATTATTTGCGTTTCCTGCTAGAAAAGTTTTTGCACTTTAAACATGATTCACAGATGGTGGGAATGATGCAACTTCTTTCCAATATAATTTTGTTGTAACGAAATCATTGCTACGAACAACAGGCAACAAATAGTAGACAATCCTAATTACTTTCTGTTTCCCTTTCCAGGAGAGTCAACAAATTAAATAATCGTTTAGTGATAATGACTCTTGTCGCATTTTCACAGCAAATCAACGTTAACCGACTCTCAAAGATAATGTTTTCGACATTACTTTGACTCCTGAGTCTTCTAAGCAAAGTCTTATTTTTGCAGGGGTGTTGTTGATTTGGCGACGCCCTTAAATACTCAATATCAGCGGTTTTTAACAGACGGTATGCGACTGGTAGCGGTGCGGAGAGTATAGTTATTCTAAGCAAATCAATACATTTAATTATTCAATGCTTATTTTATAAACTTTGACAGTTCAATATTAGGATTAACGTTTGCATTTCCTATCCAAAACAACATGCAAATCTACATAAAGCGGAAATGTTATAAATTAAACATATTTGCACATGTAAGGAATCTTTAAAATTTACAAGGTGAACTTTTGCGATTACATTTCTTAACTTCCTTGAGTGACTTATTGTTTAATTATCTTGTTAGATTTGTACATTTTCCCCCTCAAAGGTTTCAAATGCCACAAAGCAGACATGTACGTTTAGTTTAGTAAACCTTTGCTAGTGAAGAACTCAGCTATTTTGAAAACTTGAAATAATGAGGAAGCTTTCCACAAGCGACGTCTGAATATAACGTTGTAAGTTTAGGATTAAGGAATATCTCTCTTGGAATTGACGCGTGAGTATGCAATACAATTTTTACATTTATCTTTTAAAATTTCTTCCCAATAGCTTAAGACTGTCAAAAATTCCTCGGATTCACTTTTCCACGAAATATTGATGGAGAAGGATGCGGCCAGGGCTTATGCTTTTGCGTCATTTGTAGAGTAAAACTAAGGAAAGCTCAGTAAAACTTTAATCAGTATAGTCAGCAGTAGCTGTGCCTGATCAGCGTAAATCCGAAGTGCTTGGTTGTATAGTCCAGTCATATCAGAGTTTTACTTGGAAATAATTCCCTAAAGGAGGATGCTTCTCATATGTGTAGTACTGGCACCCAGTAAGAAGATTTGAAAACTCAACACTCGTGCATGTTGCGCTACGGCCGCCATCTTGGAAAAGGCGGCAGAGTTTAACTTTTTTAATCGTATCTCGGTAACCGTTGGAAATATGAAAAATGTTGAAACAAACGTTTGAAACAAAAGATCATAAAAATATATTTTTTTCGTTCTTATAACTTTTGTCCTATCTCTTACGGTTTTCAATAAAAACGTAAATTTATTTATTTATTTATTAGAAGTTAGCACGGATACAGCAAGCGCCATTTTACACCGTTCTTGTAACAAACAATAAACAATAATAAAAATAACAACAAAGACTTATGCAATAGGAAACAATACCATTTTTTTTTCAAATTAAAAGATCATACTGTTTCTTTTTTAAGTTTTTGGAAATTTACCATGTCAATTGCTTTTAACACGTAGATTAATCTCCAATTTCATGACTTTTACGTTATAGATTTAAATATTTTCTAATCTATTAGCTTAACTCATTCTATTAAAAATTGACACCATACAGGTTCCACATAAAGATTAATATGAATATAACAAGATAAGCGTTATAAAAATCTTTTGATTTATTTTTGTCGGTGTCTTTCCTTTTCGTTACATATTCAACCAGCGAATGTTCCGGCCTTCTTAGTAGAGAAGAAACCGTGCAGAATTAATTAGTGTTTAGATTCAATAACTGTCAACTTCTTAATATGACAGTGGAATGTTGACTGTTGAATGTTGAGTGTAGCAGAGAATAATTATTGAAGAAGCTTTCTAAACGTAAACATGGAGAACAGTGGAAAGTATCAGATGAGTAGGAAAATTGTGAAATGAGGAATTACTTAGGATAATAATGAAGAGTGAATAAATGAAATTGAAATTAAGTAACATATTTCTAATTATGACATTGAATACTGAGCTATGACTGAAAGGAATATGTAAAAGGGGCATTGGCAGAGTAAAGTAAAATTAGAAAAATGGAACTGAAATAAGTGGAGAAGGCTAAGCTTGCTTGGAGTTATTTACTGCTATTAATAGAACAAAACTAATGAACAATTTGTAACCACTTCTGAACTTTTCTTTGTAAAACATTCTCGTTTTGTTGTTGTCGTCTTTTCTACTCCTAAGAACTTGTTTATTGGTCGTAGAAAGTTAAGTATATTGACAGTAGATTATTAAGTGAACCGCTTTGAAACTACAAAATAACTTTTGTGTTTACTAAGTACTGTGGTAAGAACAATACTTACCAGATAATTATTTATTATTTATCCGCCAAAAAATGCTTTCAGAACACATTATGTGGTCTTGGCCAATGCAGTTCTTCTTAGACTTTGAATTTTCCCCTAGGAATAATCTGAGTCTCTTTCTCCAAATTCCTGTAACTGATATTACGCTCATGAAGAATGTTTAAAAGAGAAGTCTATGAAATCTAGGATACAATTACTTATTAATTAAATATAAAATTATTTGTTAATGAAGAGGGGGGTCCACCTCCTATACTCTGTTCAAACAATGTAACTCAAATATTATGTGAATAAGAAATTAAAGTAATTTCAGGTCGTCTGTCTTCAATGATCAGAGGTACTGACAGAGCATGTAATAAAATGATACACAAAATGTTCGAGTTATTAAAACGAAATTTGTGTTTATATGAGAAATTCAAAAACATTGTATAACAACTTGTATACAGGGTGTTTCAGGATCTCTGGTACAAACTTCGGGGGATTAATCCTCATATCAAAACAAAAAAAAAGCACATTAGAACACGCCCCTACAATGCGTAGTCCCGGCGCTTGAGGGCCCCCAAGACGTCCTAAACTGTATTTCAAAGCGATTTATTTCGAATACTAATACCTGTAGAGCTGGCAGCTCGTCGTCTCGTCAAAGAAATCGGACTTTCTCGTTCAAAAATACAAATGTCAGAAGTGGCGGGAAAGTGTGCGAGGAATTCCCCGATTGAAGTGGGTGATTCCTCAAGAATTGCACAGCGAATGTGGGTCGAACAAAGCAAGTAGAGTATGACTTCCTATCAAAGAACAACACCACGTTGATTCCAAGGTGATTCTTCAAACAGATGCAAGATGGGGAAGAAATAAATAATGCTTTGCGTGGTTGCATAATTTCACTCGGGAATCCCTCGCGCATTACCCCACCACTTCTGCAAAGTACATTTTCTGAACGAGCAAGTGTGATTTATTTGACAAAACGATGACCAGCAAGCTCTACAGCTATTAGTGTTCGAGATAAATCGCCTTTAAATACATTCTACAACCATGCATAACATTCTTTATTTCTTCCCCATCTTGCACCTGCGTAAGGTATCGACTTGCAATCAACGTAGTATTGTTTTCTGGTATTAAGTTATTTTCTACATGCTCTGATCGACCTAATTTCGCTGACCAGGTTTTGAGGAGTCCCTGATTTCACTCGGGAATCCCTCACACACTTTCCCATTACTTCCGACATGTGGATTTTCCGAACGAGAAGATCCGATTTCCTTGACGAAAGGATGGACCTCAAGTTCTACAGCTATTAATGTTCGATATATATCCTTGAAATACATTTTTGGACGTTTTGGGGGCCCTATAGCACCGATAGTACGCATGATAGGGTGCGTGTTCTAATGTGCTTTTTTTTTCTGTTTTGATATGAGGAATCACCTCCCGAAGTTTGTACCACAGGTCCTGAAACACCCTGTGTATCTGAGAGTGCTAACCCGAACACACATATTCTGGAGTTTCAGGTCACTCTTTGATCCAACGTATAAATGCGGCTTGTGTTGTCTACTATTATAACATTTTAGTAAGACAAGAGGATTTTCATTCCGACAGAAGAGTTAAAGTATGTGATGATTGTATAGGATGCCAATGAACAAGTAAGTAAATTTAATAAATAAGTAAGTGAAATTTAACGGAATTTACTTTTTATTAAGTTTCTGATTTCGGCTTTTTTTCTTGCTTTTTTTATGTAATAAGGTTTAGTACTTATATTGACTCAGTTTGACCCAGTTTACATAGGTGAATCAATATTAGAGACTGAATTCTTATTTACGTGTCAGCGCTAATCTCTCTGCTGTCCTTTGAAAACAGTGTAAAACTCGTTGAGGACAGCATGTGTCGACGAGTGAAATGTGTTTGTCCATATCTTCGTATGACTTGAATGGTATCGTTGTTTAAACTATGATTATCCTCGCAAAGAGGTCTTTAGTGCGTAAGAAAATGACTTACTGTTTGAGTTAAAAAAGGCTTTTAACAATATCATTCAACGGAACGTACCAAAATTGAACTCCGGACCGCTGCACGGCACTTAACTAATCTATGCTCTGAAATACTTCGCCGCAAGGCATTCTACCATAACTCCTTGAGGGACCATGTGTACAAACGGACACTGCTAGCCAATTACTAGTTTTGGGTCAAATGAATAGTAATACAACAATCATTCACACAGATAATGATGCTTGATTTTGAGTGCTTGATTAGTAAAGAATGATCATCTTGTAAAATTAAAAGAACCACAGCTCCAGTCTCAATTTCTGTGCTCAATTTTATGGTCTCTTGCTGTTTTTATTGAAAGCATCAGCGGATTCGTCGTCAGGAATCAAAACACCACAAAGAAGTTTGGAAGTGAAAAAAATCGCGGGAAGGTCGTCGTTGGGGATGAATTTGTTCAAAATGTTTGACTTATATTCGTTTTATTACAAGTAAATATTTTAGAAAGTAAACCTAACACATTTACATAAAGGTATCATCTACCTGCTAAACCATCTATTCACTAGTTTCCAGAGTTCCACAAAAATACTAAATTTTAGTTCCATGCTTTGTGCGTCATTTCTTCACGTATTCTGAGCTGTGCTAAATCCGAAACTGAAAGTTTTAAAAATTAAGGTTGAATCGCAGTGAATTTTTTCGCCTTTTTCGTTTTACGTCAATTAGTCAAAATTCATTGCAGATAAACAAAATTTAACTTTCAGGGACCAAATTTCGTTTCGTCCTTCAATAACGGAATCATTTAGTTTTAAGGAAATGTTACTAACAACTTCAGGATCGTGTGTAGACTTTTTTGAAACCAAAATAATGACCGAAAAGTGTCTGCAGACAATGTATGCCATGATGATGTATGCAGCCTTCTTACTATCGTTCTGTTTGCTGATTGGTTAGTTATTTAAGGTATTTTGAGCTTTAGGTTATAAGCAGGATAAATAAGGTACCAATAGGGAAATCTAAGAATTTGTAGCATTTTCATTTATTTCTGCGTGTTTCTTTCGTTTTCTCTTGCGTGGTTGCGTTTGTTTTCTGCTTAGCGTCGTTTTAGTTCCGTCGTTTCTGGACTTGAAAATCAGAAAATCGGCCATGTTTGTAATGGCCAATAATTTAAAAAACTCATATTTAATTGCGAAAGCAGTAATATTCCCCGCTGAAGCATTGAAGTTAAAAATCGTCAACTAATACAATTGTTGTGCGGATAATATCTTCTAAAGTTTATCATTGGTCTTGCCGCAATGTGGAGTAACCCTGGAGAAAAATAGTTAATCCGGAAATATCGTATACATCTGTGCGAGTTTGCTGGCGTGAAGCATTTACATAACATTTCCTGAATTTACCGGGTCCATGTTTTGGGGAATTAGTGAGGGTCGTTATATAAAGATATGGGATGTCGTGCAGAATCTTTGTTAAAAGCAAATACTTATGTGCGTTTAATAGCTTCAAGGCTGATGATCAAATGATATAGGTTTCCATTTTTTATTCATACTATTTTCAAATATGGAGTCCAAGATGGCCGCCACGAGTACCCACGCATACCAAGAACCTCCAGTTGAACACAAAACTGAATTTGGTTTCTAGTTATAAGATTTTTGGATCAGGAAAAACATATTTACTGTTGAATTATAGATAGGAGTGATCGATTTTGCATTACTGGTATCATGGCGTTCAAGATGGCGGCCGCGAGTACTTGCGAAAACCAAGAAACTTGCCTGTTTAAGCCTGAAGTGAATTTGGCGTCTAGTTATAAATTTTATGGTGAGGATAAACTAATTTGCTGTTAAACTTAGCATATCCCATACCTTTACATAACAGCCCTCACTAATATTCTGAAAAGGAAATTCAGAAATAAGTGTTATATTTCAGTGAATCCCAGGTTTATGATTATTTAAGCCTGTCGTGATGTTTAAAGAAGTTTAATTTTTTCCTCCCTTACAGATGGTAATGTGAACGAAGTAAACACTCAGTGATAATGGAAAGACCTTTAAAGACACCTGCAAAGAAGAAGAAACCAGATTTCTCCCTGTGCCTAATATGTCAGACCTTCAAAGGCAACAAGGAATATAGGAACTGTATACTGAATCCCACAAAAGATGCAATAATGAAAGTGATTGAGTGTGCGAAAGTTTGCGTTCGGTACGGAGAGAAAGAATATGCTCCTTTGGTAGACCGGTTAAACAATTTCTCAATTGAAAACTTGATGGATAAAAATGTTTCATTCCACAAAGCGTGTTCCACTACTGGCAATTTAACCAGTAGCGAGAAAATTAACAGAGCAAAGGCTAGGTTTGAGAAAGAAGTACAAGAAGGGAAAAGTGGTGATGCTTGGAGAAAAATGCGAGGACGGCCAACTGCTAAAACAGATATAGCAAGTTGCAGTTCTCCAGATTGTAGTGGTAGAACCTCTCGAAACTTGAAATACGACAAGGAGAAGTGTGTTCTTTGTCAAGAGGATAATAATAACACCCTTTATGAGGTAACAACAGCAAGTATGGGATTACAACTTAAAGTTTTTTTAGTAAGTACTGATGATCCATTGCTTGCTGTCGCGTATGATATGAAGTATCATTTGGAGTGTCTTGTTAAATGTAGACGCCAAATAGACCAAAAGAAATCTGAAGAAAATATCAAAGTTTTGCAAGTTGTATCTAAAATCGAACTTCTGAATGCGATTGATCAAGCATTTGACCTTCAGGATAATGACATTCTCAATATGAATGACATTCACACAACATACCTCACTATCCTCGAATAAAATGGTGTACCAATTCCGGAGAAACCAATGTACAAGCAACATCTCAAGAAACTAATTGCAGAGAACATACCACAAGCACATCTTAGTCGTACAGAAAACAGAAAGCTTGCTGAGCAGGTGATGTCCACAAAAATGAAAGATATCGCTATATCAACGGTCCGGAAAATGTCTACGTTGAAAGAAGATGTTGGTATTATTTTCCATGCAGCGAACATTTTACGACGAGAACTCAGTGGACACTCGTCATGGAAATTCAAAGTTTGTATGGTTCGCAGTGGACAACATCGGCTTTTTGGAATACACAGTAAATGGAAAGGATACACTTCATGGAACAGTACTTGCAGTATTTCAGTCTGTTGATTCTAACAACCCAACTATAGTGTTGCCAATTAATTATACAGATTGTGGATCCATAAGTCCAAGGAAATAAGAAACTATCATACTCAACTGTCCCAATCCTAAAGTCCGTAATAAAATTATAAGCAATTCACGTAAAGCTAACAATCTTAATCTAATCTGGATACTGAGCTGTTTTAATTTATCACCGGATGTCTCGAACTATGTTGTTAGTGACAGCCCAAGGACGTGGAGCATGTTCAATTCCATCCTTTCAACACCAGGAAGAATCACAAACATACTGTATCTCTAGTACCACCTTTGATTCGGCAGCCACATACAGATTACAGCATACTGTATACTATGATCATGAGATCGACGGATATATCATGCTTCATCATGGAAGCAGAGCATGTTACGTGCATCTCGATGGATCTTCAGCTATACGAAATGGTCCTGAAGTTGTGGGTGTCACGAGAAGACATTGAGAATCAGTTCATATTTGGACCTAGAGAGCTCCATGTAATCATGTGGGCACTGCCTGCTGTAGGAAAATACATTGAAAGCAGCGGTATTGATCAAGCCTGGGTGGAGGCTGGATTGAACTCTCCTTCTGTAGTCACACAAATCCTGAATGGAAAGCATCCGTAACGAGGCCTTGAGGCTCATATTGTAACACTCTTGTCATTGTATCAGTTCAGCGTTGAAGACTTCCTTTAGTTTTGTCCTGAACAACACGATAATATGCAGGCCTGTAGGCCTTGTCAGCTATGGTTTCGGAAGCATATGAGGCTGACAAAAACGCATCTCAATACCAGAGATGCCATCTTAAGGATGCTGTATCACGCGTTTCAGAAATGATAGATAAGGAACACATCATCGAAAAGTTTCAAAACTTTGAAGAAGGTTTCAGCGACACTCAAATCTTTATGAATCAAGTTCTAGCTATTTTGAATTACTTGCAAGCTACACGAGAACGAGACTGCGAATTTCATTTAGAAAGTACCGAAACTCTCATTAAGTACTTTTTTGCTCATGATCATCTTAACTATGCTCTAATGCTACCTCTCTACTTGTCGACAATGCATAGTTTGAAAGAAAAGCATCCTAAGGTATGGCAGGAACTCAAACTAGAGAACTTCTGCGTCACAAAGTTCACCATTTTCACGGAATTACATAATTGATAAATTTTTGATGAGATGCAAAGTTAAAGAAACAGAAACGTCTTGTTTATGACGCCACAATGCAAATTATAACCATCAAAATGGAGTAGATTGTAGACTAGTTGAACGATATTTGGTGAAGTAACTATCAGTTCGATACACTATATTTTTGAGTTACGGTATTTTTTGCTTTTATTGCCATTCAAAATTGCGGCAATTCTCTGACCAAGTAAATGATTTAAATAATATAAATCTATTTTTTCCTCTCTATAATACACACTTTTTCAAATGAAACACTAATATTCCTTTTAATATATCAATTGCACGAAATTACATAGTTACCCACATTTATATCTGGTCAGCTGGAAAGTTTCTTGGTTTTAGCGGGTACTCGCAGCTGCCATCTTAGACGCCATAATACCAGTAATGCACATTTTATCGCTCCTATCCGTAATTTAGCAGCAAATTCGTTTTTCTTGACCCAAATAGCCTATAACTAGAAACGAAATTCAGTTTTGTGTTCAACTGGAGGTTCATGGTTTGCACGGGTACTGACGGCGGCCATCTTGGGCGCCATATCGGAAAATACTGTGGATAAAAAATGGAAACCTACGTCATTTTGGTCATCACTCTTGACCCTATTAAACGCACCTAAGTATTTGATTTTAACAAAGATCTGCACGAAATTACATAGTGACCCACACTAATATTCGTGTTGTAAGTTAGAATGGCCAGTATGCAGGGCTAAACAGTTATCTTCCTCGGCTTCATGGATCATCTATCCATAAGGACACGTGATATGGCTTCGAAAACCAAGTAAGTTTTAGGACACCTTCAGTGAGAATAAAAATGGATTATACTTAAATTTGAATAGTGATGCGTTAATTAAATATATGGAAAGACAATGTAAATTAACTTGAAATTTTTATTTAAAAATGTAGATACAATATAACGTCCACTAAGCAACTTAGTTAAAATGTAATTTTTGCAAAACTTGAAATTTAATGTTTCGAAATGAATAACGGACGGTGAAATTTGTTAACTGGTCCAGTAAATAGTTTTGTTTTCTCAGTGTTTGGTTTTTTAGATATTTCTTCTCCTCAATCGTCTTAGAAATGCTTTGTTTTAACTTGGAATTCTCGGAGGAGGAATTACTGTGATGTTGTGTATTTTGATACTTGAATATACTGTCCTGACGTGTAAATTTAATTTCCTAAAGCAGACGTTCTCAGTCAATTGCTATCAGTGTGTTGCAAAACATTTCTAGATAATTTCTTTTCATTTCAAATTACATAACCACCAATAATAGCAATTGGCTTTGTAAATAAGTAAAATATTTTCATTCTGTGTGTGAACAAGTATTTTTAGTGCTTTCGCCTTTAAAATATATACTCGCTTTGCTTCGCTGGTGGCGCTGCCCCCAGATCCCCGAGGGAGATGCGCTTCCAACTTGGGGCGTTTTGGGGGCTGCGCCTCCTTTATCGTAACAAAACCCTCAGTAGGGGACTGTGGTCCCATGGTACAGATCTGCACCCCCGCGAGGGGCTTCGCCTCCATAGGAGATGTTTGACCCATATTTTATTAGCTACTCGCTATGGTACACCTTCATACAAAATTTCGTTTCTCTAGCTTCAGTGGTTTGGAAAATAGGTACCTGGATAACAATTTTGGAATTTGGATTAAAGGTGGTGTCTTATATTGTTGTGACCTAATCGTGCCGTGACCTCAATATAAATCTTCACTTCTCTAGCCCAAACGGTGTAGAAAATGGGTCTTGAGGCGACCATTTTGAATCCAATATGGCGCCATTTTCAAAATGTTTCTAATAGTTTGCTTAACTACTTCTGATAATACACTTCTATGCCAAATTTCTAGTCTCTTTCTCAAACGGTCTGGAAATTTATTTCCGGGTCCGCCATTCTGGATTTTTGGGTCTGGCGTCTTTCTATACTTCTTCTAATATTTTCGTAACCTACTAGTGAGTATGTACGTACCTACATATCAAATTTGGTGTCTCTAGCTGTAGCCGTTTAGGCTGTCCCCAGTAGCACACAAACGTTGAATATACGTGAATTAAACTTTAGTACCGAAACGTTATGTTAACGTTGTAGATGTACCGAAATGTCCGCCTGTTCAACAGTTTATTCGACGTTGATTAATGGTTGAGAAGAAACGATGAAGAAACGGGTTTAGTTGGCCAAAACAGAGCATGAATGCTGTCTATTGGTATACGCACATCTATTTTCATTTTATCCATTGCTTTTATCATTATATACAATGTTAATTTTCCAACAGTAAATAATCCGAGTAACTACTGTGTGGTTTGAACACAGGAACGTTCTGCACTTCCCGTTGGTAGCTCGACGCGTTGACTGCCTTTCCAAGAACCCATCTGGAGAGGTCACTACTCTTACTGTATCGTTGAAATATATTTTAAAATTTAACCTGTTTTTAACATGCAAGTGAAAACATGAAAAATATAGTTATTTTCATTGCATTTGCTTCTATAAATAATTATAACGTTTAAGTAATTAGATTAGAAATATAAGTGTGAAACCAAATCTAGGACATTGTATGAATGATAGCTGAAAGTACGTGACATTAACGTCGTATCAACGAAATTCTAACTTTGTTGAAATATGGTTTAAAATGCAATCTTTTTCAACGTGCACCAAAATTAGTTTGTGTCATTCAATTCGTTTTTAATTATATTTTTGACATAACATTAGTAAGAAATGCATTCAGAATCTATTATACCATAGTAGAAAATAACATATTGAACATGCGTTGTATTAACGTCTTATCAACACAATGACGTCTTTGTTGAAATATGATTTAAAAATAACGTATTTTTTCAACCGATAATGGTTAATCAATGAAATGAACGTAAAATCAACGTGGAAAGAAAACACGTATGTGTGCTTCTGGGATGGGTATTCTATACAACAATAGGTTAGACGGTCATGTTTTATCCAATATGGAGACCTTTTCAACATTTTGTAATAGTTTTCTAAACTACTAGTGGTCATGTGCTTAATACCAAATTTCGTGTATCAAGCTCAAACGTTGTATAAAATGGAGTTTATAGTCCGCCATTTTGGATTTATGATGGCATCTCTGGAGACATTTGGTAATATTTTCGTAAACAAATAGTGATGTACGTTCGTACAAAATTTCATTTCAGTAGCCCCAGTGATTTTGTATTCTATACAACAATGAGTTTGGCTGCCATTTTGGATCCTAGATGCCGACTTTTTCAAAATGTCGGTAATTTTCCTTTACGTACTCTTGATCATACACCTTCATACTAAACTAGGTGTTTCTAGCTCTAGTAGTTTAGCCTGGAAATTGTGATCAGTAAGTGAGTTATTGAGTGAGTGACCTGGGGCTATACATTATATGGACTCGCTTTGCTTCGCTGGGGGCGCTGCCTCCAGGCCCCCGTGGGAGCTGCGCTATCAACTTGGGGGTTTCTGGGGAGATGCGCCCCCTTTATCGTAACCACACTCTCTGGGATACTGTTCGCCCTTGGTACCAATCTGCCTATAACTCTCGGGAGGAAGGCCTATGCCCCCATAGTCGAGGTTTGCCCCATTTATTGTAATCTACTCTTGGTCATACACCTTCATACCGAATTTCGTTTATTTAGTTTCGGAGGCTTGGAAAATGGGCTTTGGGCGGCCATTTTGGATTAAGATGGTGACGGTTTTTAACGTTGTCCTATATTGTTGTGACCTACTCGTGATGGTACACCTTCATACCATGTCTCTAGCTTGAATCGTGTGGTAAATGAGTTTTTGGGCGGCCGTTTTGAATACAAGAAAGCGATTTTTTCAAATTGTAAAACTTTCCTAAACTACGAGTGATAATACATCTTTGTGCCAACTAACTCAAACGACGTGGAAAATGGATTTTTGGGGTCCGCCAATTTGGATACAAAATAGGTTTTTGGAGACATTTGTTAATATTTTCGTAACCTATTAGTGATGTACTGTACCTTCATACAAAATTTCATTATAGTAGGCCAACCGTTTAGGCTGTGTATTCTATACAACAATGGATTTGGCGGTAATTTTGGATCCAAGATGGACACTTTTTCAAAATGTCGTTTTTCTTTCCTTTACCTACTCTTGATTATATACCTTCATACCAAATTTGGTGTTTCTAACTCCAGTAGTTTGGCCTGGGAATATTGATGATCAGTGCGTGAGTGAGTGACCATGTGGCTATATAGTATGTTGACAGGACTCATATCGTGGTTAAATTTGCTATAATAACAATATAACATGTTTAATAGTCATCTTGCGAATTTCAAGCAACTTTTGCGTGCAAATTTGGTTATCGCAAATGAGGCAAAATTCGTATCTTCTGGTGCTACTGTATTAGAGCAAATTTCCATCTGTCTGTTGAACGTGCAAACTTTTAAGTAAGCAATGTAGTAAATCTATTCTGGAGAAATTTGTCTGTAAAATTATTTATGAGGTAAGAATGTGATATTAAACTGTTTGAATATTTCGTGTATGTATTGCTGTGAATATTGAAACTGCTTTTATTACAAAACTTTTATTACAAAATGTTTGCAATAGAAGTGAAATAAATTACGATCTTAGCAGATTTCTAAATATTTTATTTCAACCCACAGCTGATAATTTTAGCAAGGTACAAAATTATTCCCTTAAATTATCAGTCGCTATGAGGTCTATAAAGTTAATTAATTTTCAGTGGTTCTTATTTTCTGGCACAGTGAGATGTTATTCGTGTGTGAGTGTGCTCAGGTTTTAAGTGTTTTTCTTAGAGACTTTTTTTCTGGCGAATTTATTTGGTTTAGTTTCTGGCTTATTTAGATCGTAAATTTCCCCCTTCACTTACATTTCTTTGGGGACATGAGTGCACAAATTTTGTTTATCCGATACGAGAGTTTTACAGTGTGTTTATTAAGAGAACAGATGATCTTCGATGTTTATGTATAGCGTTCTGCGCAGTGATATTTATTCTACGATACGTGAATCCCTGATGAGAAGTATATAGTTCCTCTGAGGTGTGATGATTATTATTAGTAGAATGGCTCTTTGATGGAGAGCAGCCCTTTTTCGACAAGTAATAGTTCCCTATGATGTTGTTTATGTTTTTAACTGGCACCAGGCGGTGCACCAGTTATGAGACAGTTAAAGTTGCATTTCTCTTGTGCTAATTTGTACTTCGTAGATACCAGATGACAATTTGTTCTGTGATCCTGTGCCTGGGGCAGTGTTAGTACAAGGAACAATATTTTGGCGTTTTTCTTTTTCCGTTGCGCGATTTGATTTTCCTCAATGTTTCCGGACAGAGTACAAAGTTGAATTCTAGTGTTTTGATACTGCTCGCTTCGGATCAGGTAGGTGCCCATTGACTGGTCACTGGCCTTCCTACTACCAGTGGTGTGGTGCTTGTTCACTCCTTTGTCTTTGCACCGAGTTTTGCTCTGCTTGAGTAGTACTCGTTCTATTTAGGACCACCACAAATTATAATTAGTTTATGGAGTCGCCGATTTGGTAAACATGGGAACCAACACTAAATATAATTGACAATAGGCAACGTACTTTTCAACAAATCAAGTACAACTTTTCTACCAACTAAATGATGTTCTTATTTTGAACTGAAGCACGAAAGCTATTTAGAAATTAATTTTAAGCTGGAGTTTGATTTATTTACAAGAACGTAAGTGGATTTGACTGGATTTTTCAATGAAATGTTCAGTAATCATATTTTAACCCTTTATAATATGATTAATGAACATATAACCCTAATAATTTCGAAGTCAAATTGTGTTTGCGACAAGTTCATTACGAACGCACACACACTTAAGGTATCATTAATGCAAAATACATTTCCCTCAAATACAGTCTTTATGACAACAAACGCAAAATGAAATAAAATTTCCTCCTGAAGTTATCAAATGAAATATGGTCGTACCTGAAACATATATTAGTCTGTTGAAATACTACCATCCAGCGGAAGTTTTCCCAAACTTTTAGAACCAGAGAGTACAGAATAGTGAACATACAGTATCGGCAATCGAGTACGTAGATGTGATTTAATATTATTTTATTGTTTTTAAAACTGCTGAACTATATTACCTTCAAAGAATGAGACCACAAACTTAGAAAAATCCACAAAGAAGAAAAAGAGATCCAGAAAGTACTTTGGATGTATCCTCTTGTGAAGATAAAAGTTTATATTCAAATCATAGCAACAGACTTTTGTTTTATTTGTTTTCAAAATTTTAGAATTTTCAATTATTGTATTTTGATAATAACTATTAACCGACATTTAAATAATTTTGAAATGATTGTTTGGAATGTGAATTTCGTTTTAAGACCTTTCAGCAACTTTGGCTCAGGCTGGATCGATGATGATAGGATGAATTGGTGGAATGAAGAAAGTAGAAGGACACGGAAGAATCCCGAGAAAACCCTTCGCACACATTGTTTGTCCACCAAAAAACCCACATGGCATGAGCAGGGATCAGTCCTACGACCCCTAGCACCAGAAGTGAGCGCTCTACCAATTGAGTCACCGCGGCCCCAAAACTAATTCTTATACACGATTCTGTATAATTTGAATTTGAGTTTATTTAAGGGCTTCTAGTATCTTCAGCTCAGCCCAGGATAGGTTAGGTAGATAATGGGGAAAGTATTGTCTAGAGCCTTACTTAAAGAACCATCCCGACATTCGCCTTGTGAAACTGAGGGAAACACTGGAAAACCTGTCACGATGGTTAGCCGCGGGATTCGATTCCACGTATCTACCTATTGCCATTTCGAAGTCCGCTACTTAATGCCTGGACCACGAGGGATGGGTACGTTTCCGTATAATTCCCTAAATATCGAACATGAGGAGTAGTCAATCTTGTTGAAAAATTTTAAAAAAATACTTCTCTCGCTTCTTATAAAAAGGACGATTACACAAAAATATTCTTTGGAACAAGACTTGAACCAGATAAAAATAAAACTAGATGGTCATGATTAGAAAATAAGTGACCTTTGCGTTGGTAGCGAATTACTAAAACAATGTTTAATCGACACTTAATTTGTGAAGAAATTATTAAGAAGTTAAGGTAAACTAATTTATAATTATTGACCTGTGTCGGCCGGGTAGACCGTTAGTCCAACGACTTTGATGGTCCCGGATTAGAATCCCAGCATGCGCACGCATGTTTGTGGATTCTAACTGGATGTAAATGGTCGAATCGTGACGGGCCGAAGTCAAAAAATACTAGACTGGCCCATATAAAATAAAGTTTACAAAAGGTGGCTGGAGGCTGATACTAGTAAAAAAAGTATTTCTTTATTGCAATATTTAGGCAAACTACCTGCTTGTGTATGTCTGAATGAAAACTTTAATTTGGCAACATAGCTATTAGGCCATGTCAAACAGTGTCGAAGATCCTGTATAGCAAGCTCCAATTAACATATGAGGCATAGATATCAATATCGGACTAAAATGGTTTTAGAGACTTGTAAAGGTTTGACCCATTTGTTTCCTGCTCCGAAATAGAGGAATATCTTCCAGGGAAGTGATCAGAAGGGAGAAGTATAGTCACAGATGAGAACAAACTACATTTTTATAAGGGTTCAATAAATCTAAACTCGAGAAAGAAATCTGAACCAGTATTCTCCCCGAACGGCTCCAGAGTTTATAGGGAGGCTGGCCGATTTATTAGGTAGTATAGGAAATGTGGGATAGATAGACGGGGTCTTGTAGAGAAACGGGAAGAAAAAGAATAACAATACACCTATGTTCGAACTGTGTCGCGCAGGGTGACGAAACGTCGCGTTTAAAGACACATGCTGGACGGCTGAGAATAAAAAAAAAAATGTTCTAATTTTCGATACCGGGCGGAGTCTTCATGAAATTCACTATTACTTCCTGCAAGGCAGTAATACGAAATACGAAACCTGCTGCTTCCCCACCAAACGAATATACTGAGAACATGCGTAAAAGAGCTTGAACGGGTTTAGAACCTAGTTCCTGGAAGATGAATTTCATGAAACTCGTCCCTAAGAGTTTTCTCTAATGACAAAGTTCTGCACTTCAAAGCTGAAAAAGAACACAATCCAAATGTCGTATCCGTAGTGCAATTGAAGATCGCACTTGCAGTGACGTGAGATAAAAAAACAAGGTATTGAGTTTTAACTAGAAATGAAACAGATGCTTGGGAAAACAGTAATAAACTTTATCAAACTTAACGAAAACAAACAAGAAATTAACGTGATACAGAAATTAACTTTCGCCGGTGGGAGACTTATAACGCTCACTTCCTTGTAATGAAGAAGTCTTCAACTCGATATCCGGTGTTGACAATAGTTACTCGTAGCACATTTTATACTGTAGGTTCCGTCCCTGGAACATCATCCGATAAAAAACAATTGGAAACCACCGTCAGTTCGCCTTTCCATAGACTTTTGAGTCTTAGAACCACCTCTGGTAAGACCCATGATTATCATCATATCAGTTTCAATACGAACTCACTTATCCAGTCCCTGTCGTCTAGTGGGGGAGATCAGCGTTGTTTAGTATCACCAGACAAGATATCTAAGACTGGTGTTCATGTTTGGTTTGTTTTCCCAATGAAGACAATGCGTCCCAACCCAACGAAAATGCGCTGGCTGGATGTCCCTGGTAAAATTTATACAACATGACATGCCGTTTGAGGTCCTCCGACACTGCCCTGATCAAACACAAGCTACAGCTCCAAAACGTGGAGTAGACCGTTCTCCTCCTACAAACGGTTGCACAATCAAATGCCCTATATGACTCAGCTATGGCACGTTTCGTCTACTTCACTATTCGATCGTTGTCATTCGCTCGATGGCGTCATTGCAGCGATAATCGCACATACAACATTACTTATGGTATAAACCGATAATAATTGATAGTTGTGCAGTATTGTGGACAATCTACTGACCAAATATCGGACGGTTCGGTCATATCTGAACAGATTTGAAAGCTACATATGAAAGAGACTGAGAGATAGTGACTTATATATAGTCTTTGTTCGATGCTTCGATTTGAGTCCCAAAAAAGAACGAGAATATTTAGGGGTAAATTCTTCGGTATCACGTCATCATATGCTTTTGTTGGACATCCCTTTGCGGAACAGCATACAATTTTATCTGTAACATAATAAAACCCATTTATTGACATTATACACAAACACTTACAAGGGACACCCGCGAACTCGGACAGGAGAAACCAGATGAAAGTTTCTACAGGAACTAATTCCAGGTCGCTGAATTCAGTGGTGATAGTCGTTTTCATGCAAAATCACGCAGTCAAGCAGTAACGGCGCCAGCTCATGGATGATAGGACAATGTGCTAGAGAAGAGCTGAGAAGAAACGGGAAAATTGAAATGCTGAATGTAGTAAATATGATCAACGATTGAGTCTACAATATGTAGAACCACATGTGAATGCCGTGTGTGAATCACAGTGTTGCCAACTCGGTTAAAATAAATGTGTCAAAATGGGAATGGAAGAAAGTGTCAAAAGAATGCGAAGTAGTGGAATACATAAAGAACCCGACACAGTAGTCGGGAATGAGATTTTGTCATGTTACAAAACAGTGTTGTTAACTGCATAAAGCATAAAAGAGGTACTAAATGGATGTCAGAAGCAAAAACAAAGATCTGCAGTCAGACAAGATAAGCTTAGTGAATCAGCAGGCACAGAAAGAAAGAGTGGTGTTCAACATTGCCATGTAATACGCTGCGTCTGGTGACAGGCACCATCTGACAGTTGTATTCGGCAATACAAGCTCTATTTCCTGCGGATCGTTGATTTCGTACGGCTCCAATGTGACAAATCTCAGGTGAATTTACATGATCGTTATTTCATTATCAAGCTACACTTTGTGATCTACAATCAACTCTCCGCACCGATCTACAAGCATATGTTGCAGTATGCTTAGCAAAAGGCTGGGTACGACATCGGTTCAGTCATATTGTCATTTAATAATGCCATTAGTGTCGCATTTGACATAGAATTGTTACCATCCAGAGGTGATGCTGACTGAGTCCGTAGCGATGGTCAAATGTGCATACTGTACACTGTCTCTGTGCTTTGACCACTTCCTTGCTAACCCACATTCACACTTTGAGAATTAACTGGTTCGTGCAAACTTTCAGGTCAGTGTAGGAGCCTAATGTATTTTCAAGTTCTTCCGTATTGTATCATTTTACTGGAATCACCGTCACCTCGCCGCGCCGGTTCCACGTTTCTTTTGGTCCTGATAATAATGATTTCTTGTCTCGGTACTGTTCTGTTACTCTTCATGTCCGTACACAACGATAGCGCCTGTCACCAGACGCAGCGTATTACATGGCAATGTGGAACAACACTCTTTATTTCTGTGCCTGCTGATTCACTAAGCTTATCTTGTCTGATTGTAGGTCTTCGTTTTTGCTTCTGACGTACGTTTATTACCTCTTTTATCCTTTATGGAGTTAGCAACACTGTTTTGTAACATGACAAAATCTCATTCCCGTCTACTGTGTCGGGTTCTTTGTATTCCAATACTTCGCATTCTTTTGACACTTTCTTCCATTCCCATTTTCACACATTCTTTTCACTGAGTTGGCAACACTGTGATTCACATACGGCATTCACATGTGGTTCTACATATTGTAGACTCAATCGTTAATCATATTTACTACATTCAGCATTTCAATTTTCCTGTTTCTTCTCAGCTCTTCTCTAGCACATTGACCTATCATCCATGAGCTGGCTCCGTTACTGCTTGACTGCGTGATTTTGCATGGAAACGACTATCACCACTGAATTCAGCGACCTGGAATTAGTTCCTGTAGAAACTTTCATCTGGTTTCTCCTGTCCGAGTTAGCGGGTGTCCCTTGTTAGTAGAGAAAGCTGAAGGATACCTTCTACAATAAGTAAGCTGGTCATAACATCATCGAATACAATATCACCTCAAGTAAACAACGGTGTGGTGTCTCAACGAGATCACGAGACTCTTCATGAAGAGAGGTACGTAATTCTAATTTCACAGGCAATCATGATAACCACGGTGGGCGGCATGAATGTTACTTTAGTTTCAGATGGCAGATGTATTTATGCTTTTGATGAACCACTATGCACTTAACAAGTGAAAGTGTGCTTAGTGCTTATATGTTGGAAGGTGCACAAGCCCAAAGAACACCGATAGATATCAAAGTGATACAGTTGCAAGATTACTTGGCAAGGGAAATCTTAATGTTTTGAAGTTATTTAAATCCGGAGGTAAACTGAATAAAGTTGATGGCGAAAATGTGTTTATCGATGATGTTATTCTTGAAACCACACGATTCATAGGATTATATTACGATATATAGAAACAGTATTTACATGACGCAAGTTCGGTTCGAAGCTTGGAAGAAAGATATCTGGTAAGAATATGCCATCACTACCCAAACTTAGGATTCTTCCACCAACAACTGAAGCATTTAGGGAAAATGTAAAACGAGCATATTACCAGGCACGTGTTTGGAAAGGCGCTTTATGAAAGAATCCTCCTGATGTGAACCTAACACACTGGTTGGACTAACGACGAATATTAGATATCACTTATAGCAACATCGTTACCAACAGGCACAGATGTAGCGCCAAAGGATGTTTTACAGATGAACAGTTGCAATTGAGACACTCAGAAATGGAAGTTGGTAAGTCAACGGTATTTCCATATGACTTTACAACGTTTGTTTCTGAGTGCGTCAATTGTATTGGAGATATTATGTATTGTGTCATACAGTGTAAATGTGTACATCCTAATCTTTCATGTAAAGGTTTTGTCAATCCTCTGAAAGTGACGAATCCAAGTACAAAGACAACCTCAAATAGTCATACGGTAAATGACGATGATCTCTCCTGATTTACTTCTGAGCATAATTGTATTTAATTATATTAAAGATTGTTAATGCAAAAACAATAAACAATGACTGCGAGGAAGCCATTAGACATACTTCACTCATTTAGCTCAACTCCAGGAATTTAAAGTTTTTATTTCATACCAAACATGACTATATTTAATGTGAATTGATCAACGTCATGATAAGAGCTACGCATTATAGAACGGCCATATTGATGAGTCATATCTCGATACGCTTAAGGATGTGAAACATATAGACTATATTACTCATTTAGTTCAACTCCAAGCATCTAGAGCTTTCATATGATACCAAGAATGAGTATATTTATTGTAAATCGATCAACGTCATAATTAGAGGTAAACATTATAGGACGGCCATATTGATGACGTCATATCTCGAAACGCTCAAGTGTACGGAACGTATTCTCATCAGATTCGGTTTCAGCGCACTTTGTTCCTAAGGAAACCATCAAAATGCATTGTATAACGGAATTTTGTTTTAAGGCACTTTGGCCCTGGACTAAGATCTTTCCATTACCTGTTTTCGTTATTATTAACCGGTTATTTTTGAAGAAGCACTTATGGACGTATTATGTCCATGCCTCCCAAAGGACCGTCACCACTAATCCAAGAAAGGGGAAACATATAACTTGATGGAAAATGAAATATAACTATTCAAAAAATGTTTGCATATCCCTCCAGTCACACTGGAAATATTATAAATTATGCGCCGAATGTGAATGAAAGAAATGAGGTGCGTAGGAAAACAACTGAAAAAAGAGGAGGTAGTAAAAAAAAACAGATAATTTGCATCGCATTGATCGAAACATCTGCAGTAGTCGTGATAAATTAATTGATTTTGGTAATTCAAGTAATTCAGAAAACATTTAAGTGGAAACAAAAAGAGCGAGAGACAGAAAATTGTGACAAAAGAAATCATCACTAGAAACTTTTATACTCTATCGTCACCACGTAATCCATAGCTATGTTTATGGAGAAGACGTTCCTTCTCAAATGTATGTACTTGTATAAGAAAATTCCGCGATTTTTTTTTCAAAATACCAAGCTAAAGTTTATTCCTATCCAAAAGCAGTTCCAACATAAAAAAAATGACCCTCTGTTACGTTCATGGGTGATATCGTTTTGCATACATTGGTGATAACAAGATTATACTTCACCTGGTGCTCATTTGGAGTTCCTTCAAGGTCATAATTTCAACAAACATCTAATTTTCTTTTGATGTACAATTACTGAACGGGTACATTCCAATATTGACGTACTCGGCTCAACCAACCGGATGATGTGTACTTCTTACAAAGATACAAAACATTGTGAACTGCATTACAAACATAATATTGATCAATAGTTCCTAGTTCATAATACAGTCTCATATCATCTTATCACAAGCTCTTTTTCACTTTTTATTTACAAGTTTTATTTTCAAAGATATTAAAAAAGATTAGATTTTACAACTGCGGAGACTAAAATGCAAAACCGGAACTATTTAAAACTCCAAAACAGTAACACAATCAAGACGAACATTTCAGTAATAACCTGAAAACTTGTTACTTGCTTTCAAGCAACTTTTCATTTTATTATCTTCATCATTTCCAGTTGTCTGCATAAGATTGTGGAGAAAATAAACACGAATCTTAATTTTGCCTGGCATCATAATTTTCACTATTTTTTTCTGTTTTGGATATTATAGACGTTCCTTTGTTATTAAATAACACTTAAAATTATCCTAGTTGCCGGGAAATAGTCACTAAAGTGGATTGGATGGAACATGACTAAAAGAAACCAGAAGCTCTTCTGTTTCCAAAAATATCCAAGCAAAGAATACTTAGAACTTTTCTCTACCATTATGCAGGTTCACAATCGGAATTTCAATAAGAATCGAAATGTGAACCTGCATAATATTAGACAAAATTTCTTTGCTTCAGTTTATGGATACTGAATGGTTTCTTGATTCTAAATTAGTAGACTTTCTGCTTACTTGCTATTCTCTTCAAGCTACGTTTCATCGTGAATAGTTTAGTAGTTTCCCACTTGCATTGTATGAGTTCATGAAGTAAGTGCATACACGCCACATTCACAATAGAGAAGTGTTAGTATAGACAAATGTGTGTTATCTTCTGTCCCCGGGGCGGTTCGGGGCACTGATGGTAGACAAGGCGAGCCCTATTAGAATATACTGGAATACAGTGCATTTTATGGTATGATGCAAACTCGTGGGTGTGTGGTTGTGAGAGGTGTCAACTCAACTAAATCAGGATGGTTGTGTGGAAGAGTGGTTGTATATATGCTGAGAATGAGTGAGAGTGGTGGGGAGAGTAGAGATGGGCGTTCATGATCATACATAGCATCATAATGGATGGTGTCTAGAAGGAGTGGATGTTTGGATTCATATATGCTTGTGATGTAACGTTTGCGTAGGGCTTCAATGTGGAAAGGTATATTTGGGATGTCAACTCGTGCGTATAGATCTGCTGTAGGGCTAGGTAACTCGATAAAGAAAACTATTCTGAAGGCGTGGCGTTCTAGGATTTTAAATTTTTCATAGAAAGATTCTGGAGCTGATACCCATGCAGTGTGGACATATGATAGAACTGGTCTGAGGATTGCCTTATATGTATTAGGAATTATCGGTGTGAGTCCTCATGTGGTGCCAGTGAGCCGTTTCAGTAAGTTTAGTTAATTATAAGCTTTGATAGTAAGTTGTTTTAAGTGTGTTTTCCAAGTGAGATGATGGTCGAAGGTGATTCCTAAGTATTTAACTGTATGTGTGGGTTTTGATACATGTCTGTTAACGATTAGTTTCAGTCTGGAGGGGTTGTGTTGCACGAGTGATCGTTGCTTA
>JAGDQP010012659.1:0-10377 GCA_022664845.1 Lepisma saccharinum
TGAACTGTATTGTTGTTGAGGATGAATCCTGGTGTGTGAGGTACGATCCGGAAACAAAACGCCAAAGTATGGAATGGCGTTCTCCTGCATCACCTCGTCGGAAGAAGGTCAAAGCAAAAAAATCAGGCATTAAAACGATGCTAATCACCTTTTTTGACAGTGATGGCATAATCCACAAGGAATTTCTACCTAAGGGAACAACATTGAATGCTGCTACGTACGTTGAAATTTTGAGACGGTTCCTGAAACGTGTACAAAGGGTACGACCCCAGTGCTCAGAAAAAGGTTCATGGTACTGGTTCACGACAATGCTCGCCCTCACACAGCCAATATCGTCAGACAATTCCTAGCCCAAAAGGGGGTGGTGAAAATTGACAATCCACCATACTCGCCAGATCTGAATCCTTCCGACTTCTTCCTGTTCCCACGCCTCAAACTCGCGTTGAAAGGACAGAGATTTGACGATATTCCAAACATCCAACGAAACGTGACTGGGCTCCTGCGCACCATCCAGAAAGAAGACTTCTCAAAAAGTTTCCAGGACATGTACAGTCGTGCTTAGCATTGCATAGCTGCGGGAGGGGACTACTTCGAAGGAGAGTAACGTAAGTTTCATTCATATTGTTTCTACTTTCTATTTACGGGATCATTCACCGACCTTTATTGTTAGAGGTTGTATGTCATTTTATTTTTTTTATTTCGTACCTCAGTCATGTTGGGATTCGATGTCATCAGTTGTTCCTGATCATCATTCTCGTCAAACAAGCCTAAGTTATCTCCTTTTATCTTTATTTTTCCTTAGCATGTTGAATCTGCATGGCTCTTGTTTTACTTAATGGCATATATGTGTAACGTAATCCCAAAAGCACATTTCTGCAACGTTCTTCAGGAATATTCATGGCATATGTCATGGCAATGCTTATAGTATATTCAATAGGAATATTCCTTGTGTAATGTCAAGAGTAATTCTTTGTATATTATCCTGGCAATGTTCCTCGAAGATACATATTTTAGGCACATTTCAAAGGAATATCTAACTACAATTTTAGGGCGGACAATGGAATATTTAATGTACATTCCACATATATGCTAAGTTCTTTTTAGAATATTCTAGGCATGTTTCCATATTACTCGAAGAATATTCGTGGCATATGTTAGAAATATGTTTCTGCTGTGTGGGAAGTAAATGACGGAAATAGATTATTGAAATTGAAAGACTCAGATCGAAGTTTTTTTTTACTGAAAATATGATATGCCAATGACGATTTTCTATTCATGATGATACTAAGTTAGTGGGTTTGAGGATCAAACAATTCTGGAGGAATTACGTATAAACATTGTTATATTGGCACCTAGTTGAGACTGATTTATATAAATAGATGAGCTACTGTCAACTTCTTTGGCTTACCTATAATAAATATGAAGATTATTACCTTACTGCATTTATGTGTGTTCCTGTTTTCCATACTAAATTGCAGTAACAAGATTTGTTTCGGTACTTTTGAAAATATACTAAACCTAACGTAGTGTACTCAAGCTATTCGGCAGTAGTCAAGCGACACGTAACTTTCTAAAACAGTTTTCCACGGAACTGAAAAAGTGCGTATTGAATTATTTGGCTTCCTATTGCCGCTAAATAGGAAAAAAATATATTAAATGACGTTGATTGTGTTTGTAGTCTTTATTTTCCAGTGTGGGAGTGTTTCGAAAAGACCTTCCCTCCATTAAACAACTTTCTACGGAATCGGAAAAATACCAATTAAATAATTTATGATTTCAAATAAGTAACGGAATTTATTTCAGGTTTCTGTTTCGTGTCGTAGACCACCACGTGGCAATTATTTTGAAGTATGAGTGCACGTCGGAGGAAGTTTCTGTCTTCTAAAACAGTTTCCTACAAAACGTAGAGCACATGGGCTTCGTTAGCTCTTATCTGCTATATACCTCCAAAGTTTCATAAAAATGTATGTAAATTAAACTTTATAGATTTCACGAAAGTATGTAAATCAAACATTATATGAAAATATTTTGTGCAAATATGAAAATTAAACATTATAGATCAAAACCTACATTATGTATTCAGTTTTTTGATAATGCATTTCATGAAAGTGTATGTGTCATAAAAATTTTGTTCCTTAGGTATTGCTTAGTAATATCATCTCCAAACAACTTTTAAGCTTCACATGGAGTTGATTATTATTTGCTTTTTTCTTTTCCGCAAGTTAAGTCGAATGGAAATAATATTAAATGTTTTCTTTGGAAACTAATTTATATAACTATTGTTCCTGGAGCAAAACATTCCATTTCGTGATTACACAACAGAGAAATCAATTTTTCCCTCAACGTTATCACCTTTGGTTACAAAGGCATTCAGGGGAAACTAGATACCTATATAGAAGCGAGACTACTACTGAAAACTTACATAGGCACCATGTAAAAATCTAAGCTTATCTTTGTCTAAGTACAGATGTATAATGAATATTTAATACATTATACAAGTAACTTTTTTTCTGTAATTCCATTTTCCATAATAATAATAGAAAATAATGGTCATCTGTTTAAAAAGACTGGTTTTACATTAGTAGATGCAAGACGCTGTTAAAATAAAGTTTATGAATAACCACTAACCGAGAGATCCTTCAGTTTCGTTGTAATGAATCTCTCTCTTCTTATGATCTGCCTGCATTTCATTTTTCAGATGTTACCGGATCTTTTAGCTGCTGTACACATCTTTTCCTGGCGTCGGAAAGCTCCTATATAGGTAACCTTTTTTTAGACCCTTGATCGAAGAAGAATGTTTAAAACTTTACAAGAATTTCCATAACATAATATGACCGCAAACGAAAAGAAGAAAGAAGAAATTAAAACGCTGACATGAAATGTCAATACCATTCCTTTGTTAGGTTTATAACGTAAGCGTTTCTCCGCTTACTAACTGAAGCACTAGCAGGTAAAAAAGTAAGAAAACAAATCTTTCTTTGTGTTTTACGCTTGTCTTTGGCTTTTCGGGATGTTGCAATCTTCATGCCTGCTGAGCTTTCCTTACATCAGTTGTTCCTTGTCGTATATTGTTTTTCTCTTTTTTTTTTAAAAAAAAAAGAACTGCATCTCTATACATGATCGGTTAATTGGGTATCTTCCACTCTTGCAGCAATTCAATCTTGGCATTCCCCTTTCGCATAAAATATAATGGACATTTCCGGTAGTATTTTTTATTACAATAAAAAGTTATTCTGTTAAAGTAGACTAGGGAAAACATTTCCTTTTCTTCCTGTGAGGCATTTATTAAGAGCAGATTTAGATTTAGATTTAATTTATTTGAGTTGTATTGAAGGTCATATGACACATAATACATCTTGTACATACGTGTATGTGACAGTTACTCTTCGTACAGCAGGAAAAAAAACTCACTAAGTCTATGTTATACAGTATTTTATCTATTTATCTATTATACAGTATTTTATGGGAGACTAGAGGATGTGTTAGTTTCTCTGTCTTTTAGAGCGTCTTCTCGTAAGAAGAAGAAATTCTGTAGGAATTTTGCTAGTGCCACCATCTCCTTTTTGTCTTTTGTGTTTAAAATTTCGCTTACTTCTCGGTCATGTTCTTGATATTTACTCCACGCGCGCTTCACACAATTGTTTGCATGCAACTAGAATGTGTTTTTCCGTTTCTAATTTACCACATAAGGCACATAAATGATTTCCCTCATCGTCCTTCGGGCTTTTCCATCTATAAATACCCATTCGAAACATTATTCTAAGTACAATACATTTCCAATCTGTTCAACGCTCGTTGCAATCCAATTACCGATTGAGACATTATTGTTAAATCGTCAGCATATAGTAGTACTGGGATTGGTAGTTGTAGTATATGAGGTGGGTGGCTGTCAATATTGTTCAGTCTCTCAACTATGTAATAAATAAGCTGAATAGAATAGGCGCGAGCTGGCAATCCTGCCGTAGTCCTAAGTAAGAAGGAATCGTTTCAGAAATGTTAGTGCCGTTCCTTACACAAAAATATACTCGTTTGTATATTTGTTCGAGTCTGTATATTGTTCTTTTAGACATCTCGTAAGTACCCAGTTTATAAAATAAAGCGTTCCTACTTACGGTGTCAAACGCCTTGTCAAAATCGATGAAACAGCTAAATAGTCTCCCCCGTTTCTTTGACAACGCCTTGTCCATTAGAGTGCGTATAACCATTATGTTGTCTGTGATGCTATAGCCCTTTCTGAAACCTGCTTGCTGTGGGGAAATACGATCATGACAGTCTGCCCATTGTTCAATTCTTGTGGCCAGTATCTGAGTATAGATTTACTGATAACTGGCAAAACACTTTTTTTTATTAAGAGTAATAAAGCCTTATTTCGAAACAATCTCAGCCTTGCGCTTAATCGGGCGATGCCATGTTATGATGTAATCAATCTGCCGACTGCTTGTCATTAACATACAGATGATATTTGATTTGTCAGTATTGTTAAAAAGAGGCATCAAAAATTAATCGAAAGAAATAGTATAAGTGTTGAATAGCGTTTCTGTATGTCTTAACACGTCATTTAGTTCGGTTTATTCATTTAAAATTGACTTTTACTTTTAATGCTTCTTTAAGATATTGATATATTTTGGTAGCTTCAACACTAATTTGTAACAGCTCCTTTTTCATGATTAAATAATAAGATATTTTCTAATAATGCCTTTAGAACGCTTATATTTAAAACGAATTACCTATTTTTTCTCTAAAAAATGTGCGCTTTTACATCCGACAATCGTATACTTTTTCTAATGAATGCTAGTGAAGCATTTTTCAATAACTTAAAAGCATACGAATTAATAGTGCTCTTTACTACCATTTGTTAAGAATTTAACGTACTACTTGTAGCCTGTGAATATATTGAATAGTTTTAATATGTCATTGTAAAAAATAATAATAAAAGCATGTAAGAAACAAAAATATAAACTGAAACTATTACATTGAAGTTACTCTTGCGTTCCATGAAGTAAAATAAAACACGGCGTTTGATAGGATTCGAAAAACCTTAGGTGAAAGTATAATAATTAAAAGTTGCGTGCACTAACCAATTGCGCAAAATTGTCAGGACATCAAAATTGACACAAACTAGCGACAAGAAGAGCACTGCAAGTTGAGACTGAACCTTGTCATTGTTTCGATCATTTTCTGTTATTAAAAACATATTTTGGTGTTTTAACTTATTGAAGTGTGTTCTGCAGATTTGTACATTAATTATTTTCTTTAATGATGATGTGAATGTTCTTTCTTTTTGTTGTTTTTCGTCTTCAAACTTCTGAATAAGGATCGTAACATAAGGAGAAGTATATAGCTACGGAAATAGTACAATTGATTACGTCAAACCAATCAGAAGATGATTTTCGTTGTATGACGTAGGAGATTGAATTATCAGTATTTCATGCTATATTTTTACATAACGGAAAACTGTAGCGCTGAAATTTCAAGAACATTATATATTATTTAGTCTGATGTACACAAACAAATTGTAAAATACATAAGGATGGTGAAAACGGAAATGACCATTCAAGAAAATATTTCTTGATATACTCAAGTTCTTCATCTGCGCCTATTTTATAACGCAGCCATATCTTACAAGTAAACCATCCATGCTTCAAACTGCTTTTTCGACCAAACTTGGTAGAAGGGTAGGGTGCATCAGGAAACCACCAGAAAAAAAAAAGATAATTAAAAGTGCTTTCGTCCAATAAGACGGGCGCAGTGGCCAAAAGTTTCATTCATATGAATGACTATTTGTAATGTGATGTAAATCGGAAAACACATGTTTATTTGTAAAATGCTTGAAATAGTGGAAAACATATGAATGGATACTAGATCACTGCGCTAACTTTTAGAGCGCACTTTTATCATGGTGCCATCTTGAAAACGGCCACCCTGAATATTGCTCGATTAAAAAAATGGGAAAGGGATCATGTAACATATCAATCTGGGCTAGAATGTTACCAGAAATACATTGGTGAAGTCAGTTTTGCTATAAATGTATTTCTTGAGATATATAATTAGATGTAACATTAGTATGCGTAGTTGACTAAGAAGTCAGAAAATACTATGTTCTTCTTAAGACAGTGCAAGAAATGGAGACCAAATGCACAAGTAAAGAATATTGGTGACTTCCTACCCAGTACTCTGCTCATCACTTGTGGAATTAGGTTTTCATTCCTTTCAAAAGAAACAGTGGATTTCCAGACTTTTCAATCAAATACACATACTAATGTCACTTCTCATTATCTCAATCAAAAATGCATTTGTGACAAAACTGACTTCACCAATATATTTCTGGTAGAATTCTAGCCTAGATTGATATATTGCATGATCCCCTTCCCATTTAAACAATCGAGCAAGATTCAATATGGCCAATTTCAAGATGGCAGCCATGACAAACGTGCTCTCTAAAAGGTAACGCAGTCACCTTTTATCCACTCATAGGTATTTGTTTTCCATTATTTCAAGGATTTTTACAAATAAACATGTTTTTCGATTTTCATAATACTATACGTATTCATTCTTATGAATGAAACTTTTGGTCGCTAGGCCCATCTTTATGGACGAAAGCACTTTTAATCATTTTTGCACTAGGGTTTCCTGATGTGCCCTAGTACAAAAATAAAAATTTGTATTGCGACGAACTGCGAGGGAACCAAGATCGGATCATGATTTAGACAAAAAATTCCCGAGCCACTAAAAGCAAGCAAGCTTGATGTAGAAGAGAACAGATAGATGAGTCACCTCAAACTAAACCTGAATTGTGTTTAAGTAAGAAAAAGCAAAACTTCTTTGCATAGGCTTTCAGTTCAGTTCTCTGAAATGTTTTTATAGGGAAGTCCCATTTATGAAGTTTCAAAAATAACGAAAAAAGAACTGATCTTCTCTTAAACAGTAAGGATATGAAGTACCACTGTTTTGGTTGTTGAATCAGGACCATTTGTGATGCAAAACATGCATCTACCCCCAGAGAGCCTGAAACAAGCACTAACTGAAAACACAAAAAATGTGACTCAGGTCCCTTTCTACAATAACATATTCATATATACAGGGTGTTACTAAAATGCGCGGCAAACATTTAAGAGATGATTTCTGACACCAAAACAAGTAAAGAAGTTCCCATTAACAAGGGTGAAATTCCGCTTCGTTCTTGAGATACAGCATTTCCAACTTGGAGAACAAAATCGACGCCTAACAGTGGGAAGAAAATGAATAATTCTCAATTAATCAGTAACGACGCATTGAAAGAAAATTTCCTTTGCGGATATATGTTTTTAACAACATGGTGGATGTTAAGAGTGAAAATATGATATCACCATGTTGTCAGTTTTGCCAACTCGGTATAACGTTCATATGGAATTACGTCGTGTTATTGTGTATTTGGTATCCCCCTAGTGATGATAAACGATATGAATAAAGCACACATCACAGTGTTGCAAACAATGGATAGGATAGAATAGGTTTTGTTATTTAATACAAACTTCGTATTTTTTAGGATATAGTTTGCAACACCGTGGTGTGTGCTTTACGTATGTTGTTTCTCATCACTATGGAAAGTCAAATACGCAATGACATGACGTAGTGCCTTTAAAATATATTTATTACACAGAGTTGGCAACGCTGATTACACCGTGACATCGTGTTTTTACTTCTTATATCCACCATGTTGTTGGGAACGAACTTCCGCAGGTGAAATTTTCATTCCATTTTTTATTTATTGAAAATTATTCATTTTCTTCCCACTGTTAGGCGTCGATTGTAGTCTCCAAGTTGGAAACGCTGTATCAAAAAACGAAGTGGAATTTCACCCTTATTCATAGGAACTTTTTCTATTTGTTTTGAAGTCAGCAATCATTTCTTTATTTTTTGCCACGCATTTTAGTAACACCCTATATATAACACCGCGGCCCCCTCCAAGCCACCGAATCAAGCCTTTGGGCATAATGATGTGAATTAACGCGTGAGTAAATTATTGGTTCCGTATATAGTATTGGTTCCATAAATTCAGGAAGTACTGGTTCCATAAATTCAGTTCGGAAGATTTTTTCCTGTGTGATGAAACCCCACTGGGTTCCCACAGACCCTGGATGACGGGTTCCTCAAGGCGATCATGCAGCAGGACAGAAGCCAACCGTGTGGTTAGCTTGCCGAACTCTTTATGGTTTCTGATGAAACACTGTGAGCAGTTACACAGTATACGGAAGCCGTACAAGTTGAGCAAGTGGAAAGCCCACATAGTGCTGCAGTGGTCAGCAATGGTCAACGAGTGACAAGCTGTTGGTCATTGCTTTCTCGGAATAGCAACATATATATTTAATAGAGTGCTCACCAGCAATGAGAACTGGCTCCATGTGTGACTTCCAAGCGTGCCAAACATTGATTATCATCGCTGCACCCTGTGCCTTACACAACAAGATCACCTCTGCATCCACATAAGACCATGCTCTGTATCTGGTGAACTAGTCGCCAAGTGGTGCACTACGAGCTGCTGCTACCGGTTCAAATCCTCATTACGGATCTGTACTCGTAGCAGTTGGAACGTGTGCAGCAGACACTGCAGCAGAAGGAGTGTCGTAAGGGTGTACTTTTCCTCGCCGTAACACCAGCCACATATGACTCAGGTAGCCAGGGATACCGTACAGCGACTTAGCTGGCAGACATTGTGTTATCCATCGTACTCCCCATTTCTGACCTTTTCCATTTCCTGGACAACCTTCTTCGTGTGAAATCCCTCTCCATTGAGGTATGCTTGCATCAGGCACTCACATCCTTCTTTATGTTCAAGAAACCACAGTTTTGCCACCAGGGCAATGCGCAGCTGCAAGAACCTTGGCAAAAGGTACTGGATGCTCATGGGGATTGTTTTGAAGACTAACGGTAAGGGACACTTTCTGTTTCTGTTTCTACCTATCAAAAGCATAAATAAAGTTTTTGGTTACACTGTAGTATTGCTTCTAAATATACATATCTTTATAAGATATTCAACCTCCATAAAAATAATCGACACATTTCATCTCATTTACTTGCTGATATCTTCAGTTTCTTCTTTATATTGCATTCCTCTCCAAGCCCTGATGATATTAAAGTCCACAATTCACATTTTGTCAATACATAAATACTCTTATTTCTCCTGGTTATATAAATGACTAATGTTAGAATGTTTTACAACCAAAATTTCGTATTTGTAATTTCAATAAGTGTGTGGGAAATTCCAAACGTCTCTCGAATCTATATCATATTTCTCGTTAAAGTATACTCTATAATTTTCATTCTTCAACTTCCTTTGTTGAATTTCATGTTTGCCTATACTGACATTTTCAAAAGATCTCCTGTTACAGAAGCACGCAATTTAATTTTAAATGCTCGCATGTAGCAACACACTTGAAGTTCCGATCGATGCTATTCGCAACTTTTGTCCATTGTCCTATTTTAACACCTGCAGATCAAAAACAAAAAGGCATTTCAAGTTAGTAAACATTGTTAGTGTGTAATTAAATATTTCCTGTATCTGAATCCTTTTCCTGTCGATGTTAACGTTTTCGTCTGTTCAAAACATTCATGGCTCTTGTTTCAATGGAAAAGAGTAAACAAGCTAAATATTACGATGATAAAATGCTTAAATAAAATTGAATATACGATTCCCACTACCAAAAGTAACCATATTTAGCCTACACTGTGTATTTGTTTTATTAGTACCAAAATAATAACACAACAAAATTAACTGTTACAAAGCAAACAAAGATTCAAAGATGATTTTTGGTCGCAGATATCTTTTTTTTTTCTGCACTGAAGTATTGATAAAAAATACTATTGGCTTATAAGGCTCCTCGTTTGGGCTTTGAGTTCCGGGTAAAGGAGTTCTGTAGAATAGACATACGTACTATGTTCAAGTTGCCTAAGGTATCTAAAACAACATTATGTGATGAAAATAAGTTTTAGAAAACGCATGAAACGCATTTTCATTTGTATCTATACTCACTTATTTCTCTTCTTCGCTTTGTTTCCACTCAAAGAGAAATCAATGTTCCAGAACAAATATTTTGGTCACATGATTTCGGTCCCTCTTTGTCCCTCTTCCTCTCTCTGTCTCTTTGTTTCTACTGCCCATTTTCCTCATCATCCATGTCTTCCTTCGAGCAGCATGTCTTCCTCTTAACAATGATTGAAAGTGACGACGGACTCCCAAGTTAAACAAATATACTCGGTGAAATAAGATAATACAGTTGGGTTTGATAATGATCATTTCAGACTTGGCAATCGTAAAATTCAATACAAGTGGAATTTCTATTAATGTATACAGGAGACCGACAGTGTTGGCAAAACAGTCGCATGCGAAGTCATTTATGA
>JAGDQP010012659.1:11640-35477 GCA_022664845.1 Lepisma saccharinum
AAGAAAGAAAAAAAGGAATTGGCGAAGTCATGGAAAGAAAGAGAAGGATAGAGAAAGATCAATGAAAATACTGAAACTATTGATTTATTATTATCCTAAATAACAAACGCAAACACACGGTTTACTTTCTGATTGTAGCTAGTGATGCTTCTTCTCTCTCCAATTCAAGAATAATCTTTGAGTTCTGTAAATAGTTGAAGCTAACATTTAGTCGAAAAATTACTGCGCTGACTGGGAATCAAGCCGGGTCGTCAGAATGAAAGGTCAAGACGGAACCACTGCACCACACATTTCTCTTCTAAAAACCTTCGCAATACATGTTACAGTTGTTCTGTGTTAAAGAATTACAAGAAAACTGGACGCTTCAGGTCAATGATTTGTTCGTATAGTTGTGCTCTAAACACCCACATACTTTGTTTTCATCTTCCAACCAATAATCGTTAATCGTCGTCTTCTTCTTTATATACAAGGACAGTAACTTTCCTACCTTAGGAAATGCATTACGTGCATTACGTATTATGCATACACGTGCATTAGGAGTTCAAGTATGACGTTGTGTCCAGATTGTTAGTGTTGCTAACTTTTAAAAAAAAATATTTGAAAAGTTGTTTCCACGTGGTTGGAAATAGAACAAATTTTATTTGACACATATTGTGATTGTCCCAGTTTCAAATCACCCCCCGTTGTCAGTGTTGCCAACCTATTTTAAATTCTACTAATACAAATATACAATGTCTATGATATTACACCAAATTGTGCATAATATACATTAGTAATTAATCTCATATCACGATATGACTAACCTGAGCTCCACGATAAAACTTCAAACTCAATCTCATGATAGAACTTTAACTCCTACCTGTCAAACTCACGATGAAACATTAACCTCAACCTTAATCAGCTTCGACCTCACTATGGAAGTTCAAGTTCGACCGCTCTCAACTTCATGCGCACTTTAACATCGACCTCACTGAACCTCCCCTTACTAAACCTCATATGGACTCTATCAACCTAGACCTCACGATAGAACATCAATCTCAACCTAACGATAGAACTTCAATCTCACCCTCACTTAACGTCCAACTCACGATAGAACTTCAACCTTAACCTCAGCCTCACGATGGAACTTCAACATTGATCTAACTGAGCTTTACGAAGGGACTTTAACATCGACTTCACTGGATCTCAATCTAAGGATGGAACTTTAACCTCGATCCCACTCAACCTCAACCTCACGGTGGAACTTCAGTCCTGACGTAACTTAGACTAAAGCTCACCATGGGACCATAACCTCGACCTCACTCATTCACAGCTCACCGTGGGATTTCAACCTCAACTACTCGAAGAAACTTCAACCTCGACCTCAACCTTAACTTCACAATAAAATTTTAGATTCAATCTCACGATGAAACCTCAACGTCATCCTCGCCTAACTTCAACCTCGCGATGGTACTTCAGCCTTGACCGCACTCAGATGTTAAACCTCACGAGGCCCAACCTCAACCTCATCTCTCCTAGACTTCTAGACGCGAGCTTAAGTTTGTACAGGTGAGGTGGAAGTTTCATCGTGAGGTTGAAAGAGATGAAGGTTCAAGTTCCTCGTAGGTTTGTGAGGTAGAGGTTCATTGTAAGGTTGAGTCAGATCAAGGTTGAGGTTGAGTGAGGTCGAGGATCAAACTGCGTTGTGAGGTCGAGGTTGAAGGGAAATCGTGAGTTTGTAATGAGATTGGGGATCATTGTTCCTCTTCAGATTGAGTGAGATCGAGGTTCAAGTTCCGTTGTGAGGCTCAGGTTGAGTGAGATCGAGATTGAATTTTCATCATAAGGTTGAGATTTGAGTCACATCGAGGTCAAATTTGAATTTTATTTATGGCCTTTAGGCATCTAAGGCTCAGGCCGGAATAGGAGGGAGAAAGGATTAGGAAAAGTGCTATAACGGCATTTGCCTGGTGCGACTGAGGAAAACCTCTGGAGAAACCTCAGTCAGGATGGTCGGTCACTGGGATTGAACCCACAGCCTCCCGAATGCTACGCCAAAGCTCAACCACTGAGCTACGGTGGCTCGGTAGATTGAGGTTAAGTGAGGTCGAGGTTGTTCGGTTGTGATTGAGTAAGATCGAGGATGAAATCCATCTTGAGTTCGAGGTTGAATTTGCACTTAAAGTTAAGGTTGATGAAAGCGAGGACAAAATTGAATACTAATGATGTTGAGGATCTAAGGATGAGGATATGGAAATTAAGCCACTCCTGATGAGGCTGAATACCAATTATACACGTGCCAATAAAAGTACGTCAGAACTAGAACTCCAACTATTCGAAAATTTCTGACATACCGTATCATAGATTCGCATATTTGAAAACTTCTTGGTAGGAGTAGTTCGGAGCCCACTTTACCAAGAACTGAGGTTCTATCCATAGAAGCTTTCCAGCTCATTTAGAATGTTAATATCAAACAAACAATTTAGCCGGGGTAAAGCATGGCGTGGTGTTTTGCATAGTTTTCTTTCGAAGTAATACATTACATAAACTTTATACAAACCAGTACTCACACCTGCCAGTGCAAATTTACGCACGCTAATCCTCGTTCGAAAAACTGTGTTACGTCTATCCTACGCCACTTGTTCAATAGTTAGATTTAGGTACCCTGGACGCTCGTTCCCCCCCCCCACCCTCCGTTGTCTTTATTAACAAACTATATCGCTCAACACTTGGCATACTCCAACGAGCAGGTAGGCTCAAACAGAAGTAAAATACTTGTGTTGTTGCTGCGTTTGTGTCATCAAGTCCCATTTTACAGCAGAAGTCTCTCTTGTGTGTCGAAGGTAATGATAAGTTCCAGATTTACTGCACATGTATCCAAATTTTCTTTTGCAGGCGATACAGTAGACAAAACATTGTTCTTTTAAACATTTTCAGCTGTATTCAGAGACGTTGTTTGTAGCGATTAATGCTATACCAACGAGTGACTAACAGCTGACTAGGTGAAGTCGTATTCAGAAATCAATTTTGTGCGCTAGTAGCGCCAAAAGTTAGTAACATACTTGTCGCATGCTTAAACAAGGGAAGCTCTAGTTTGGCGTTGCACTAATGACCTACCCGGAATTTTTGATAATAGAAAACAAGGAAAAAAGATAAATATGCATAATTATTTGACGAAAAAGTGAATATATTTTCCTGCACAACATACTTCAATAAATTCGAAACACCAATACCATCGAAAACTACAAAAAATACTCAAATAGGTGAAACGCATGCAATTTTTTGTAATGCTACAAATGCGTGTTGAAGTGAGTTGCTGCACCTGTTGGCTTTGTGGCGTACTTGGTTAGGACACGCTAATTTTAGTTAATTTTATTTTTAGAGTCGGTTGTTTGAGCCCCGTCGTAAAAATTATTTTTTTACTTTCGCTAAATTCCGTTGTAACTTGCATGTAATTGTTATAAATACAATTTGTGCATCTTACATGATTTTTACTATAATGCATTAAATTGAATTCATGTACAACGGGAAATTACGTAGTATACGAAATATACCTACTATATGGGGACATATAGCTAATGGGGACCTATAGCTTACATGAGCTCAAACCACTTGTGTCACTAAGTGGAAATATTCGTCCTGAACTGAAGTTTCCTTAAGGTATAATTAAATTCAAATTCAATTCCAAGTTGAAATAGTAAGATTAAGCTTAAAAATCCAGTGTCGCAATAAATCACATTGTACGATAATGCCAAGGTATTATGTATTTTATACGAACTGTCCTACCTTTCATATTTGGGGTTTATAAGTTGAAGAATGACACGGACATAAATAGTATTCCTTTCGTAACGAGAATGAATTTGTCTTGCCATTTCAAGCATATGCTCTAATCTACAACGAATATAGGGCATTTCAATAAACCATAAGAAAACAAACATTTCAAATGGCATGATACTAAGCAATGTTCAACTGAATGGGCAAGAGAATAAATAGAAAGACAGATTCGACATCGCGTTAATAAAACAACTTCTTAGCATCAGATATACATTGAGTAGGGCGCCCCTTTCCCGTACGGGATCCAGGGATTCTTTCAGACATTCGCTAATGGGGGTGTCCTCCTATATATCGTAGAGTACACACACGAACTTAAAGATTTTTACGTTTAGAAATCGATATAAACCCTGCAAACTCTACTTACACCACCTTACTTCGGCTATATACCCCCAAACTGAAAATTCTGGAAGAATTCCCAATGCGATCTTTCCGAGTTTAACGAACGATTCATTGAAATAATGTTGCAATGTACTCAGATATTGTACTACCAATGATTTGTTTAGGTTAGGCAAATTCAAATTAACTATTTGGTTCTCACGGTGGCGTGCGTTTTGCTGCCGTGCATTTTGCGACCCGTGTGTTTTGCGGCCCTGAGTACTGTAATGGGAACTGGAATAGTGTGTTACTGTGTCAACAGAATCAAAACAAACCATCACAACAAATTCAAAGAATTATGAAATGCACACATAATCAATTTATGAAGCAGACGAAGCCGACTCAAGCGGCGAAGCTTGGAAGTGCGGTAATCACGCCTAGAGAAAGGTCAATAAAAGGCCAACCTAATACCTTAAGTGTATCACTTAATTATTTCGACTAGTGGTCACTGCTTCGCCTCTGACTTGGTCTCGAGCCAGAGTTCTACTTCTACCACCGACTTGGTCTGGAGTCGGAGAACCTTTTCTCTCTAACTTGGTCTAGGAGTTAGAATACTCACAGCAACTCTCTCCACTCCGCAACTCCAAAGTCGATATAAGTCACTAGATGAAAGAGGTGATCCATATTAATGTCATTACAAGCCTATGTTCCGGGTCCCAGATTTTATTATCGGTAAATCTGTGTATATAACGCATATTAGTGGACTTTTCTAATAAAAGCTGTTGGTTAAAAGTCAACAGTGTCTATGCTCTATTTATTAACCACAATAATATCGATCCCACGTCGAAAGGCTCTACTAGTTCTATTAATTATTACTTACACCAGAACATTACCTGGGGGAGATTGCTCAGGCCTATAAAAGTGGTTAAAAATTTATAACCAATATAGGAACATTACGTCAGTACATCGCCGGGCTTTTATAAGTATGATCACATCATTACGTGGAAGCAACTAGGTGTCATTACGTGTCTCGTTAAGTAGTGAAACACCGGGATTTATATACGTTAATAACAATAAAGTTATTCAAAGTGAACCGACAAAGCAACAGTGACATAGTTGAAAATGTTTTTGATTAAGCCTTAAGACAAGCAACGAATCAGTGACAAACTTATACCAAAATTATACCAAAGTTATACCGTTGGATTTAAAACATTACTTTTTTTTTGGGAAACAATTGGATGTTGAAACCCACACGAAATTTTTTGGATATACATTGCTGGAAGGATAACCCCCCTTGGATAGACATATTGGTCACTCCTATCTATCTCAACCTCAACATAGGGGACAACCACCGCATCCTATAAGGAGGACAGGGCATACAGGAAGGCTTCAAAACAATAAACAATGTATGTTCAACTAATTTTTTTAGATATCAATTGTTCTTTTAAACAAAAGCAGAGTATATAAAAACTATAAATTCATTATTAAATGTCTATAACTCATTCTGGAAAAAGAACAGGACGAAACAGTTTAGACAATTCAGATAAAGAAATTAATTCGGACGAAGAAAGAAAAATGGCTACAAAACCATCTTTTAATTTGCCACACTTAACTAAGTATTCAGGAACAATAAATGAAGATCCGACTGCTTCTTCACGCTATTTGAACATGTAGCAATTTTGCAAGGATGAACAAATGAGAAAAAGGTAGAGATTTTTCCAATGTATCTCCAGGATGTCGCATAACATGTTATTAATCAATTGCAATCTCTAGACCAAATGGCAATAATAACATGTGGCAAATTAAAGGAGAAACTTACTAGCCTAAGTCGTCATAGACTGCTTCAACACAAGGCTGAAATGGAGATTAATCTGGTGCAGCAATATCCAGAAGAATCCAAAGACGCATATTTTCTCCGAAAATTAAGGGCCATTAGAAACAATCTTCCAAAATGTACAGAAGAGGCCAAAGTCCATTATTTATCGTCGAGACTACAAAGGAACTTTCTTAAAAAGATTGCCCTAGAGACATACAACACACTACAAGAACTTCAAATCAAATCGCAAGTCCTAGAAAAATATCAGGATTTAATGAGAAAAAGAGATTTTGTAGAAAAAGTGCAAACTTTTCAGAACTTGGAAGAGTTAAATACTCAAAGCCAAATAATGCATAATCCATTTAGGACTCAAACCTATCCTCAAAATCCAAGTTTTAGTATACAAAATTCAAACCCTCAAAATTTGCCTTATCAAATTGTAAACCAACAAAATTCTAAACAACAACCAAATTATCCTAGATATACTCAGATAACTAATCAAAATTACAACCAACAATGTTCCAGTAAGCAAACGCTACCTCCTGGATTACGCAAGAATCTATTATTGATTTCTCCAAAGGTCAACCTGAAACACGGTGATATGAACCTATTAGTCAAATTTTCACCAAAATCCAACCAACCAAACGAAAGTGCATCAGTCGAACCATCCCATCCCAGAATCCTCAATTCTTTCATTATATAGTTCGCAACCAACGGGACAAGTACCTATCAAAGATGTAATTGATACCTCAACTTACCAAATTGAACAAGTAAAACCTAATATGACACAACCTATTCAAATTGTTCACCCTCAGTCCAACTTGGAAAGCATTACAAACAATTTAGCAGAATTATTTCTAACCATAGCAAACAACGCTTCTTTTAAACCGCCATACAAGATGAAGGGCAAGAACTATTATAATAACAAGAGTAAAACGAATGGCCAGCAATCATATGCGAAAAACAAATGTAAGAAGAAAGAAGATAACCAAAATAATGCAAGTAGTACGATTACCGTTTGTTCAGTGTCATAAGCCTGGGCTCAACTCACATATTTGTTGGTATAAGAAAAACAAAAATGAAAATAACCAGGGAAACGAATGTCGTCGCTCGTCAAATCAGAAGGCGAGCGGGCGAACAATGCTAACACAACTTCACATGCAATTTTTTTCAGCCGTGTGGATATCAATTGTAACATAGAAAATCCAAAAAGAGTTTATATGAATTTTGAAACGGACTATAATCGTTCGTTAATACTCGTACAAATAGGTGATAGAACTATTCCTACAGTTTCGGATACCGCTTCCTCAATTTTCATTTGGCCAAAACAGGAACTACCAAAAACAGCGTATTAATTCCTTATGAAACGCAAAGGCATAGTCACCAAGTTGATAAAATTAAAACATGTAGCATTGGTAAAATTCAAAATTGGTACAACATACTATTCATATTACTTTAGGGGGATGGGAAAAGTAATTTAAGTCCTATATTCGGCCAAGATTTATTAAAACGTTTGTTAGCTCAAATAAACTTAGAAAAAATATTTCAGTCTATAAGAAACCAAGAAAAGCCACTCTTAAGGAAGGAAACAAACGTAATCAAGACGGTAATTGTGTCATTGAATCAAAATAACATGGCAAATGTCTATGCAACATCGAATATAACAGTGCCAGTAAAATTCTACTTTTATCTTTCGGTAAAACGGAGTAAGAATGTGAATGCGGAGTCAGCATTTCTTTATATTACAAAACTACATTATTTAAAAGATAGATACAATTTTCAAGCATTAACAATGAAAATGCTTGTGGTTAACCCAACAATTTTGGTTATAAATCAAACAGCAAATAAGGTTATGTTTCGAAAAGATCACCAATAGCATTCATTGAGAATTCGATGGAAGAAATTTCTCTTCATATCAAAAAACAGAAAACAGAGCAAGATAACACGTATGAATACCGCTCTAAACAGGAAACTGAAAAGAGATTGGCATACACTGAAAAAAATTCAATTTTTCTGTTTGACATAAATCCTGAACTTTCAGTAGAGACCACAAATAAGATTGCTAGATTGTTGTACACATATCGGGACGTAGTTGGCTATGATTTTTTATACATCGGCCATTTTAGAGGTTACATACACGTGGACAAGGCAGCGGCTTTCCACGCCAGGTCACCGTCTATCTCAGTTGGTGTACGAAAAGAGATCGACCTACAGCTTAGCCAACTAGAAAAACTGGTATAATAAAAGAGACGTCTTCTAGTCCATTTTCTTCGGCTCTTTTCGTGATTAGAAAACCAAATTCACAAGATTCCAGATTGGATTGGACATAAATTTAATTAATCTTAATAAATATACTAAATATTTAGTTATGCCATTCCCCTCAGCCGAGGAAGTCTTGTATAGTTTAAAAGGAAAGAAATTTATACCTAGCGTGGACATCAGACAATCTTACTTTGAAATTTTACTAGATAAAAATAGCCAAATGTATACTACTTTCGAAGTAAATCACACAAAAAAGAGCTATAAATTCCAAAGATGCGTTATGGGCCACAATAGCAGTGTTTCAACACTAACAATTGTAACGAAGAAGCTGCTACTAGGTCTGCAGACAGAATAACAAGTTTCGCAGATGGCATAGTAATAGGATCATTTAGCAAGAAACAAGAATAATTACAGGACCTACACATACTATCCCGACGCCTTCGTAAAAACGATTCCTGCTCCGCCCCACTAAAGCTATATCTCTTCTATCCTTCTCTTCAAGTCTTAGGCTTTGCAGTGTCGGCAGATAGTATAACTATCTTACCAAAATAGCAATGAAGATAGCGAATTTCCAAAGACCACGAACGAAGAGACAACTTAAATGCTTTATTGGCCTGTGCTCATTCATGCACGCGCACATTGGATCGAATCGAACCCTTCCAAAGATTATTAACGAAATATTTGAAGTACAAATGGGATCAATCGTTAAATTCACTCTTTGAGCAAATAAAATTGGACATTATTAATACTCCCTCACTTTATCATTTTATTCAAAAGCCCAACTTTATGCCTATACAGACGCAAGTACGTATCATCTCGGGGTCTCATGACGTGCTATTATTCTGAAACGAATGAGGAAAAAATAGTATAATACTGTCCATGAAGATTGACAAAGGACACCAGGTACAGCACCTGGCAGAAGAGGCTTGCTCTAATTGAATACTGCCTGAGGAATTTCAAATTCTACATTCTCAACCACAAATTCACATTGTATACAGATAATTAAAGTTTAGCTAATCTACAGACTCAATCGGGACACGCGCTACAGGATATTCCTCTCAGACTTCAACTTTGAAGTTAAGCATTAAAAAGGGATAGAGATGCCTGCTGATATTTTCTCGAGGTTGGAGAAGATGGAAGATATCAAAAAAGAAAATGAAGAAAGCAAGAACCTGTCGCCAACATACAGAAAGTAACCGACCATGTAAAGATATTATAGGATCAACTCGCCTTTCGTTCTATTGGCTTAGAGGGTAATGTATTAGTGACAGAACATTTTTTCTAATGAAGAACTAAATAACACCAGAGAAATTATCCAAAATATATAAACAACATAATAGCTTTAGAGACACAGCAGCCTGAGGATACAACAACAACGTTTACTCTAAAGTATCATTGTTTGAAAGATGGAGTATTATATCTTGGAAGCTTGGAAGTGCGGTAACCACGCCTACAAGAAAGGCCTATAAAAGGCCAACCTGATACCTTAAGTGTATCACTTAATTATTTCGACTAGTGGTCACTTCTTCGCCTCTGACTTGGTCTCGAGCCAGAGTTCTACTTCTACCGCCGACTTGGTCTGGAGTCGGAGAACCTTTTCTCTCTAACTTGGTCTAGGAGTTAGAATACTCACAGCAACTCTCTCCACTCCGCAAACTCCAAAGTCGATATAAGTCACTACATGAAAGAAGTGATCCATATTAATGTCATTACTAGCCCATGTTCCGGGCCTCTGATTTTATTATCTGTAAATCTGTGTATATAACGCATATTAGTGGACTTTTCTAATAAAAGCTGTTGGTTAAAAGTCAACAGTGTCTATGCTCTATTTATTAATCACAATAACATCAATCCTACGTCGAAAAGCTCTACTAGTTCTATTAATTATTACTTACATTAGATCATCATTACGATGCTAATTCATATTTAAAAGCAAATGTTGTGCCTGTTAGCAATAATACCTAGATTACTACTTGATACACGTAAGACGCGTGTATATTTCTGGTAGGTTAGGTTATCCGTTTCATCTGTGAATGCAACGAAATTCCTTTTTAGAGATATCATAATAGCGTGGTGTGACCGAAGAAAACCCTGATGAATCCTCAATCACGGTAGGTGGCAACTGGGACCATTCCCAGGATCTTCTCATTGTTGAGCCAACGCTGTACCAACTGAGCCCGTCGGCTCACTTTCACGTCTTTATGTTTCCATGTATGTTACTTTCACGTGTATCAATCCGACGGTTTCCAACATTGACAAACTGTCTCGGTATACATATTTTATATTTACGGATAATAATTATAGATTAATTCTGATTCATAGTTTTCCTTCCATGTTCGTGAAAATACGTGCTAATATCTATTCTCCTTATATACATTGGTGTTATTTTGTGTATTGCTAAGTGTCAAATAACTAATTTATATACTTTACATTGTATGAACTATTCAGGATGCTAGGAGCTAAGCTCGTCACATTGTTGATGATAACGCTCGGCGAGAACTATTTCGGCGTACGAAATGGGAAGGTAGCAGCAAAGGTCTAACTTAAGTAAACAATCGACAATTGTATCCTGAAAATGAGGGGAACCCTAGAAGACCTAAGTGAGAAAGGTATTAACAGCTTTCTTATATATCCGCCCATTGGTGCATGATCAATAAAATATGTTGGGATCACTCACAGCTTATACCGTCCTTAAAATTGCTTGCCAATACTGAACTGCAGTTTGCCAGTAACTAAATGCCAATTTTGGTGCAGATTGCACGGAAGCAATTTGAAATATTTTTCGAAATTAGTTGATAACACTGACTACTTCGGCACCTGTGATCAGCACCTCTGTGAAATTTCCCAGTGCTTACATGCTAAGTTTGTTTCTAATAAGGCCAAAAATGTTGGAGCAATTATAAATATTAAATTGTAGCAATTTGTTTGCAACACTGACATTAACGATGTCCATAGTTCTTCCACGACATACGACCATATACTTAACGTTTGCGTATACAGAATTTAGTGTTTATCAATAGAGGTGTGTCGAATTGTACTTAGACATTTGTATAAATTTATAAAGTATATGTTTTAAAAGTTGGTAAACTATTTTATGAAATAGGTGGCAACACTAACATTTGGGGACAGAAACTCTCACACAATTTTTGTATTGTGTCGAATAATGTGTGTGTCAAGCTTGGTGCTGATGCGCCCAAATTGAACCAATTTTTAAAAATAAACATTGGCCACAATGAAACTAAGTCGAAATACCAAACCCGTAATACTTGTACGACCTGGCCCAGTATCTAAGGAATATGTGCGCAAAATTTCCTGGAAATTAAGTAACGCATGTAGATTTGGATACTTGCGCCTAGGGCGAGCGCGCGTGGAAACAATGTCTCCATACAAGTCACGTGGGTAATAAATAAAACCACCACTGAACCTGACTTACCTAACTTCCAAAAACCTTGGTCACTACCTTTATTAAATTTCCTAATGCGTATACATAAAAATAAAAGTAATTCTCTTGAAAAAATGTAAAAGTAGAGACGTTCGGGTTCGATCCCAGGACCTTTCCATTAGTTTTCCAATACGTTGACTACCAAACAGCGAGTTGTGGAGTGAATACTTTTCTGTGCTACTAACAGCTCAAGGAATTCTGCGCCAGGACGAAAGTGGGTGAAGCTCTGGAAACGGATTTCCTTGAGATGCTAGTGATTTGGATTACTAACATATATACAGACAGACAGACAAAATTCCTAGTTTACGTCATCGCTGCGGGCCGGGATTACCAGGAGCCTACGGACCGGGGCGAGCTGGAAAGTTACATGTGGACTGGAGGCCAAACGGAGCTTAACGAGGTAGGGGTCTGGGCGGGCACAGTCGGACTAGTCTGGGCTTGGGTTGGACTGCGACCAGACGGAACTGAACAAGGTAGGAGTCTGAGCGGGCTTTGTCGAACTTGTCTGGGTCTGAGTTGGACTGCGGGTCGGAGCGAAGTTAACTGGGTATGGGTCGCACCTGCAGGTCGGGGCTGGTGCGGGCCTAGATTTGCAGGACTCTAATTCTTGCAAAATGAATATCTTTTTAAAATGCCCCATGCTTTTCAATTCAAAAAGTATAGTAAAATAAAATCATATTCGCGCATGATAAACGAAAAATGACCCAACTTAGGTTAGTCATCAAGAATTACATATCTAAATTGCAAGCCAACCAAAGTTAGACAAACAAAAATAACTTTCTGCTCTACCTCTAATACCAGATATAACCCAATTGTCTTTTCTTCATTCTGTTTAGAAGCAGCACAAGAAAAAGAGTATTATATTAAACATGAGATAACACAAGAAAGACATTATGTTGCAAAATTGAGTAAAGTTGGAATCATTTTAGAATTCAAATGAAAAGTTTATCTTTGACACAAGTTTACTTGAAATATGACAATGAACTGCATATTTAGAAACAAATTAATACGTACGTACATTTTTACGCTAATCAAGATTGGCCAGAGTTAAATATTTCAGACGCATACTTTGAATATAAGGTTTAGCAACTGATTACAAATAATTTCATATTCAAGTTAATTGAAAACAATTATTGTATTCCAGATATGTCATGTACTAGAAATCATTAACGATTTGATTTCAGATTTCAGATTTTAGATCCTCAAGACAACCTCTCAAGAAACTTTAAAGTATCAAAATTACTTAAATGGTACACAATATTGATGTCAGAAAAAAATACTAACAAATTTTATTTAGACTATAGTAATAATAATAATAGATTTTAAATAAGTGCGTTTTGATTTGACTGCAGCATCAAAGTTATCGGATGAATATTTATGGTGGAAAGACATTGCATCTTTAGAGTGATGGTGAACAACACTATATCAATATTATTTTAAAGAATTAGAGTGCATTTGAAAAATGTATGCGCATAATTCCTTTTAGAAACACTCTTATGAATTATACTTTTCCTATAAAAAGTAAATCTTGGCTTGTAGCAATCCACCTACATACGCCACAAGTTTCCAGATACTTGTGGACATTTACGTATGGGTTACAGGTGTAGACGACTACACTGTAATTTCGAGAAACAGAATCACTAGTAATACTAGTCACATTCACTCGTGATACTAGTCCGCAGACTTGTAGCTAGTATTTTACAACTATAAGTTTGAGAAACAGGAACTTGTGAAGCGAATTGATATTAATAGTGTAGAGATTAATAATACTAGTTCAAAAGTTTTGGAAAACAGGCCACTGAAAGTAGTAATGCTGTCTCTGGAGGTTTAGCTTCAGCTAAAGACGATAGTCCAATTGAACGGTGTCACACTTCTGAGTATCGAAATTCGGTAACACAGATTCGAACACTGTTTTTGCCAAATATCTTTTTACAAGGCAAAAGTCAACAATCGAATAGACACTTCTTTTCGCAAACGTCGAATACTAATGAATGTGGGAGCAGCAAGCCGAACTCCCTTTGGTAGGAACGTCCTTGTAGAAAATGAAGACGATGGCGATTAACGAATATTGGTTGGAAAATAGCAAATAACGTATATCTTGTTTTAATAGTGCCAATACGAAGAAGTCATTGACTTGAAGCGTCCAGTTTTCTTGTACTTCTTTAACACAAAACAACTGTAACATTTGTTGCACAGATTTTTAGAAGTGAAATGTGTAGTAAAGTGGTTCCGCCTTGACCTTTCATTCTGACGACCCGGGTTCGATTCTCAGTCAGCGCCGTGTTTTTCGACTAAAATGATAGCTTCAACTATTTGCAGACCTCAGAGATTATTCTTGAATTGGAGAGAGAAGAAGCATCACTAGCTAAAAATCAGAAAGTAAACCGTGTGTTTGCGTTTGTTCTTTAGGATAGTAACAAATCAATCTAGTTTCAATGTTTTCATTGATCTTCACTCTTGATCTCTGTCCTTCTCTTTCTTTCCATGACTTCCTCAATTCCTTTTTTCTCTTTCTTTTTGACTCATTCCTTCTCCTACACACACTCCCTGTCATTATGTGAGTGTGTATGTGTTTATTATATCTATGGAGACTATTATAAACATTGATTTATTCGTGTCGTGAGGAAAATGGCCTGGTACGACCTTAATCAGAATAAATTGCCGTACTAGAACCTTTCGATTGCTAAGCCAACGCTATAGCAACTGAGTTACGGCCACTCGATCCATGTCGATCCATCCACACGGCATTAAGAAGCAATATGCTGATTAACTGAGCGACAGGTTTATATATTATACTCGTTGAGTTTGTATTTTATTTGTAGCTTTTATACACCTATGCATTACTCCGAGATAAGGTTTTGCGAAATGCGGTAGGGAATCAGCCAGGTCCTAAATTGAAGGTACCATCCCGATACATGCCTGATGTGGCTGAGGAAAGCACTGGGAAAAGGTAAGTCAGGAGCGTCACCCGCTGGTATCGAACCGAGGACCTCCCGAATACAAAACCAACACTCTACAAAGTAAGGTATGATGGCCGTTTGGAACAAAACTTACTCATACCTACGTATATCACACGCACGCAGACACACAAATATTTGTCCGGAAAGGGAAAGATCTTAATTTATCTCAGATCTTCTTGATATGGTGCTCAAAAATCCATTCTTTTATCTATATCTGTTGAATATCTATATAACTTTTACTATAACTTAGCACACAACATATTTTGTGTATTTTGCTACTAACATCTTTGTAACGTAAATAGCAACATAATATCAGAAATTATAAAGCATAAATATCGTGCCTTATTTTTAAGAAATGATAGAAACAAACGTTTTGTCTTGTCTTTCGTGCATAACGTTAGTGTTCTATGGAATCATTAAGCAAGAAATAATTACCTAGTAACCATAGGTTTCAACGTTCATTTTCGTTTCTCCGTGTTCGGCAAGGATCTTTTCTACTGAACAATTTAAATTAAGTTTTCCAATAAATTTCAACTATTGGCCCAACTAAAGAAAAAATTGTGTTAGGTTCCCTGTTTTGGTGTTTCAAATGTGATTCTCTTATTTTTTTATTTTATTTCATTATTTCCTACATACTACAAGAAACCATAAATGTCTTTCCAGAAGCCAAGACATGCGATAATGATTTCTCTTAAAGAAAATAAAATTCCAACCCTTGCTCGTTCACGCACACACTCTCAGAATCACACATCGTCCACTCTACGTTAGTTGTGTGGCCTATCTTCTAGGCTTAGGGAATAATCGTGTATAATAAAGTCATGTAAACATTGTAATGGCCACGATAGTACAGGGGAACAGAGACATTGTCATACATGAAACGTTGTTTTTCTTCCTCCTGGTGTGAATTTTGTATGAATTTGTAAAATTTAACGTTGAAAATGAAAAAGCTTAAGCGGTGGTTTCGTGCATTCCTCTGACATCTGACAAGTAAATTTATAGATGCTTCAAACTGCTTCTTCGCCTAAACTTGGTAGAGGAATAGGGTACATCAAAAAATCACTAGAGAACATCATTAAAGGCGCTTTCGTACATAAAGACGAGCGCAGTGGTCAAAAGTTTCATTCATAAGAATGAATACTTAAATACGAAGTAAGTTGGAAAACGCACTTTTATTTGTAAAATCCTTGAAATAATGGGAAACAAATACTCCAGGTCAATGTGCTACCTTTTAAAGGGTACTATTGCCATGACCGCCATCCTAGAGTGGGCCATCTTGAATCTTGCTCGATTTTTTAAACGGGAAGAGAGTCATGTGACGTATCAATCTAGGCTACAGTTTTACTAGAAATACATCGGCGAAGTCAGTTTTTCCGTAAATGTATTTTTGAGAGAGATAATGAAATGTGATATTAGTAGGCGTACTTGACTGATAAATCTGGAAATACTCTGCTCTTCTTGAAACAGTGTAGGAAATGAACACTTAATTCCACAAGTAATGAGCTCTGAGTAGGTTGTCACCAATACTCATTACTAGGACTAGGATTGTTATGCCTTAAAAGTAGCCCAAACATAAGGAATAATATATGCATTTATGACCTAAAAATTCCATAATTATGCTCTATAATACGAAACATATGCCCTAACAAACTTAAAGATTTTAAGTTGTAATTTATTTTTAATACGATTTTGAGCAAATTGTATTCAAAATAGCTAAATTATAGGATATTTTCACATACTCCTTTGAATGTATCTACTGCATTAGACCTGAGTATACAATGAATACTTTGTGTAGATTTTCGAATGAGAATGATTGTCTATTGTCGTCTAATACGCCTTGGTACATAGGGAAGATTCTTTCAACTTCTACCGATACATTGGGAGCAAATTTAAAATACTTGACTCTAATTCTAGAATATGAATACAGAAATTTTCCTTTGACAAAGCCTTTGCAATAGAACACATAGTAGAATATCCACTGCTTTTATCCAAAATCACTTACATTTTCTTCGATACTACATGTTCCACTTCACCACAAACACTATTTATTTTATTGATATGTTTGATTTACCAGTTCTATCTGCTTCGGAAGTAGCAATCCTGACTTCCAAGAACAACAGGTGGGAAACCAAAATTTGCTTTGTTATACGAGAAGTTACCTGCAATTTCATCTTGCGACATAAATTTTTCAGCTTGGAGGAAGGAAATTGTACAGTTTTCGCAAGACAATAATAGTAATAAATAGATAAAAATAAAGAAAATGAAAGAACACGCTTCTAATAAATTCAGAGAAAGATCTGACAAAAAAAATCATTAGAATATGCTATATCAGGAGAAAATTGCCAAACATGCTCTAATGAAGCACCGTTATTCCTTTAGTTATTTCATTCATGAAATTAATTTCTTTATACTTTAGCAACTCATCTGTCTTGTATTGTACAAAGAAATATGCTAAATCATATATATCCTAGCCCTACTCATTACTTGAGCATTGGATCTTGCGAACTATTCTTGACTGTGCAAACTATTCGTAATAGAGCAATCCGCGAATATGTCATACCCGATGGTAAATATTGAAAAGTATCGTGGATTAATTTTAATTAGCGCAATCAAGTCTTAGAAGGTACACGATTCACGTTTTCATAAAGAAATAAAAAATTAATTAGTACAATTGCCCAATTAGCTTCTATTTTTGGGTTATTTAAAAATTCACGAAAATATCTACAATTTTACTTCAATTTAACAGTGAAATATTCAGGTAAAAATGTAGGAATTTAAAATTTAAAAAATGGTAAATTAAACTTGGTTCTTTTCTATATTGACATAAACTATTGGTTTGTTTGTTAATAATCGTCCTCACGCCCTGGCAAGCATTATAAAAATCGACTACATAATTATGTCAGTGCGTGACGCTCCACATATAAAAAGTACTATACACTGCAGAATACTTGATGAAAAGTAAATTGATTATATGTGGTGTTTTAGGACCAAATGCTGAACAAAATGTATTTGGAACTATTTTTCTAATTACAATAGATTTTGTGTAAATCATTAATATAGTGTGGTCAGTGCGTGACGCTCTCAGATTGTGGTGAGTGTGCTACTTCCAATATACTACGAAAAGTATTGTATACTGCAGAATATTTTGTGAAAAGTAAAGTGTTTTCATGTGGTGCATTAGAGTCAAACGCTGAACAAAAAGTATTTCAAACGTTTGTCCTAATTACAATAACTTTTTTGTAAAACATTAACAAGCAATACCGCGAGTCACAAACTGACATTCAGAATATACTTTCGACTGCAATTGCGGTGTATCTCCGAGAGGTTCAAAAAATGCAAATTGGACACATAAGATAGCAGAAGTACTGAGGATCACGTTCTCGATTAAATAACACGTATATATTAAACATACTATTAATTATATAATATTAAAGTTGCCGTAACGCACTGACATTTTCACAAGCAGCACTTACACTTTGATATACATTTATCAAACTCTCTGAAAGCATGGGCTCAACAAAACTCTCTAATGCACTACTTAATAGAGGAATAGTTGACGTTTTATTTTCATTAAAACAAGATCAAGTTGTAGGTAGTAACAGCATATAGGGAGATAAAAAGAGCCTGACATACTGACATGATCATGCAATCGAGTTTAAATAATACTTGCGAGGCCGTAAATAAGACTAGACAGAAATAGGTCATTCATTTATGTCAACATACAAAAGAAAAAAGCTTAACATGTACATATTTTTAATTTTGCATACTAACATTTTTAGTTCTATAACTCATAATTATAATTAGTAACATCGTAGTTTATTTTAAGTTTTTAAATAAACCAACAATAGAAGCTCACTATGAGTTTGTTCTAAGACTTGTTAAAGTATTTATTTTAGTAAACACACATTGTATACCCAGGACTTCAGCTTGTATTTTTGCAAGGGGAGAAAATATCCGATTTTGGCGCCCCTTCGAAGGAGCCAAAAATGTACAACGCCCCTTCCTTATCTTCATTTGCCGCATCCAGTCCGGTGCGGAGCGTGATTCTCCCAGACTCCCCTGTGGGGGATGTCACCCCAAAATTCACGAGCGCACCCTCAACTTAAAAATTTTAATGGTCGAAAACGATAGAAACTGTGCAAAACTGCACTTACACCCTCCATGTTTTGCTTTACATCCCCAAACTGAAAATCCTGGCGCAATCCCTGGGAGGCACGTGCACCCTTTTTTCTCCCGTACTTGCGGCTCTGGGTACCTTTCAAGAACTGATTGCACTAATCTACGAAATATTCACTGTATGTTTTTACTTTTTACTACACAGTTTCACTTATTTGTAAATCGCTAATACTGATTTAAAATTTTAAACTTTTGGAACAAAAAATTTTGTTCACGCATTATATTTTATAGTGATATTTTATCTGGAATCTGCAATTGAGTCCGTTAGATTATTTCTATCAGAATGTACAAAAATAAAGCAATACTTACAAGTTAAGGGCATCTAATAATCCACAGATGTAAATACGTGACGAAAAGATATCAGTTGCGTGAATCTGTGTTTCTCCTCCTATACACTTATTATATTAATATATTCTGAAATGTTTTTAGGGAAATTAAACTTAACACATTCATCTTGAATGTGGTTTTCTGAATTGTTTGGGATGTCCATACTTTCAGAGAATTTGGGGGAAATGTTTGTCAGAGTCTAAGTGTGGGTTGCAAAAATGTCAGTGCATGACGACAACTTTAACCTTAAATAATATATATTATCCTAATTGATTACGTGTTCTTTCACCGGGAATGTATTCTTCAGTGTCTCTTCTATCCAATGGTGTGCTGAAATCGCCTTTGTTCCAGTTATAACGGACGTTGTAAGGCAATTAACGTCGAAAAGTGTATTCTAAATGTAAGTGACTGTTCATTCTTCAACCAACTTAAATGTAACTAGAGAAACCAGATCTCGCTCAGAAGCGATGAAAAGGACGGAAAAGACGCTAAATCACTGGATTGAGCAAAGTAACCAGCAGCACATGCCTCTTGCTGGAGCTGCAATTCAAGAATAAGCCAAGAGTTTGTAAACAGACCGACGAGAGAAGAGAATTATCCAGCACCTTTCTCGGCCAGTTCAGCTTGATTTGATCGTCTCAAGCATAGTAATCTGCATTGAAATTAAGTTTCGGAACGATTGGTAGTGAATAAGTGAGAACATAACACTATATTCTTCATATAAATCATTCCCGATTTACGCGGATTCGTGTACGCCGCGATTTCGCGGAACGCATCTATCGCGTATATCGAGATCTAGCTGTACTTTGTCTACGTTTTCCTCATTTATTTGAAATTATTCGTTCGAAACAAAAGAGACGATGCAATGTTAACACAAGCAATAACCAAAAATTTGTTAACTAATAATCGTAAACAAAAAAGAAAGGATTTCAAGAGATACGTGGTTATACATTAATAAAAGCAAAAGCCAGATTGATTTCTAGTGTTGTCAGTGCATTAAAATGAATATTTCAAGACCAGGTAAGGCTTTTCAATCACATTGAAAGATTTAAAAAGGACTGGGAAGAGGATAGGAAGTGAAAAGAAGAAGTGGAGCGATTGAGAAAATGTTTTCTGTCATATCCAAATATTCTTCAACCAAAAGATGGGCAAATGCCATTAAAATATAATATTCCGTTCGTTATCGGAGAATATATTGAGAAGGTGCAAATCTACAAAGTATTGATGAAATCTTGGCCTGCGATGCTCATTAATTGAAAGTTGCCGAAACGGAACAAATACACAGAGACAGTCCTGTATGCTTTGCTTAGTGATCCAAAGATATTAAGCAGAAGCGTGTTTTCACGCTATCTAGTTTGAACGAGGTCGTTAGGCTGACAGCGGCGGAATAGAATTTTGAAAAAGAAACGGTAAAATTTGATTGGCTAGCAGCTTGTGTATTTCAAAGACCGCTAAGGCACTACTGAGAGCGTAGATATATGTTAATAATGCTGAAATCGAAACTACCAGTAAAGAGTGTAGGAAACTGTTCCATTTTAATTGTGATCATTGTAAGATAGATCCAGTATCTTCTTTAATTTTAGTTGAGAAATAGCAAGAACAGTAACAATCTGAATTGCCTTTACTCATGATTTATAAGTACCCATTGTTTTGCTCTTCTCTCCTTTAATATGGTCCTTTGATGGAATGTATCTCAAAAAGATGGTTTTAATACATCAAAAAAGTTAAACAAGTCACCAATTATGCATGGAGTTCATATTACGCAATGCGAAGGAAAGAAAGTTAGGTTTCTCTTTCATATCAATAATATCGTTTCTGATAAACTCGAATGTTTCATAGAGTTTTATCATCTAACACTTGGTATTATTAAATAATTATCGTGCGTTGTTAATGATAAACTAAATACTTCTGGATTTGATTGGTACTCATCATAATTCTCTTTACCTTTTAATGCATTGTACACCATTTCTATGTACGTCACCATTTGTTTAAACTTATAGTTTAACAAAATTAGCTACAAGAAAGTTGTACTTCTCAATGATGTGTCATGCAAGTATTATGTATAGTTCTATACGTGCTATAGGATTATCCATATTTGTGTGAAATAATGCCATAAAATGGAAGTCAGAGATAACTCACATAGACAATAAGAATGTTATTATTTCCTCACAGAAATCTGATTGACAACCTTATTGATTGTGTGAATTAGTCGCCTTTGTCACTGAGCGCTTCGAATCATTGTAGATTTGAACGCTTGTTCAGAATGCACTTCCAAACGTCATCAGATTTTCAAAATTACAAGGAAGATGAAAGTTGCAGAAATCTATCTTATTTTCCGTTTTTGTTTAATATCTTTTGAACCAATGCTTTTATAGCACTAATGTTGCTCGTCATCTGGTATTTATCTTTTCATTTTTAATTCTAAACATTTGTGTCTAAATGTGCTTTAAATGTGTAATGAGAACCCTACATTGAATTTTATTTCTCCAAGTAATTTATTTTATTTGCACCCTCACAACCAATAAACTTCGTTACAACCATAAAACAAAATCTCCATTTATGAATATTTATTCTATTTCTTTTTTAAAAAATAGGAAGTTGAGAATTCATATTAAATATTTGATTATTTCATCAAACAACAGGAATATTATATAATAATTAGACTATTCTTGACATGCAAGTAATATGTGTTTGATATTCCATACATGTCCTAAATACTGGAATATAAATTCTCCTACCAACCTCTCTCTGAAGTAACTTTTGTTGTAAATTTATTCCTGCCTACTATTGTTAGAAGAAAGTTCCTCATACGTACGCGTAGCTTTAATGAGCGTGAATTATTGAGTACTCGCAAAGTCAAAAGTCCTGAATCTCGACGTACCTTGGGCGATTGTGGTGTTTTTATTTGAGATCATAAATGACAAAATTATATCTACAGTTCTAGTCTCACTGCTCACACCTCAATTTTCGTATACCAATCCGTACCACACGAACGTTAACTAGCTCACAATGGAAACTTTTGAGTTCAAATGCAAGGAAATGAAAATCCCTGCCCTTTGGCAAATGAAACATTTGAACAATGACGGTGCTAACTCATAGATTTTCAGTCAAGTTCAAGACGTACATGTAGATGGTGCATACAAAAGAAAGAAAATGTGAAATGAAAACGTTCTGACACACGATTCACACTACAAGGTGCAGGCTAACGTAACTTCGGAACCGGCGACGTTAGAGTAGCAACATTTAAAATAAAGCACATAAATCGGCAACTTCAGAGCTGCAAAACTTGAAACAATTCCCCAATAGCAAACAAACGTGATTTGAACGTTGATTTTTTGTTTATTTCGTTCACTAACCGTTATCGGTTGAAAAAAATACGTTTCGTTTTAAATCACATTTCAACAAAGACTTGATATTAGTCATAAGATGTCAGTTCAATGTGGATTCAACTGTTATTTTCAACTATGGTATATATTTTGTTTCTTGGGATTCTTTCTAATTTAATGGAATAAAATTTGTAATTAAAAGCTAATTGAATGCAATTAACTATTATTTTGTGTCCTCTTTTGCATGAAATACAACACGTTGAATGTCAATCTATATTCCAACGAAAATTTGATTTCGTTGATAGGAAGTTAATGTGACGTGTTATTAACAATTATATGGAACTGTGCCTTAGATTATCTTTGCAAGTTCATTGTATAAAAATTTTGCTTAAAAGCAAAAAAGAAAAATAATAACTACGTTTCTCATGTTATCATTTGCATGTTGAAAACAAATTGAATTTTAAACTATATTTCAACGAACATTTAATTTCGTTAATAGGGCGTTAATGTGAAGTGTTTTCAACTATGACGTACATTTCGCTTTATATTCGTTTTTCAAAGACGACATATTACACTTCGTGGTTGAGATGCCGTTGGAATGGTCTTTGATATGCTAGATCATAGCAATCGGATCTGACTTGATTGTTGTAGTGGGTCACTGTTGCCAACCATCTCCTTTTTAAATCAATTTTTTGAATTGTTTTTATTCCATCAGACCTTTCAGCACCTTTATAGGCCTCAATATTTTTGGACGAAAGATAAATACTGTGGTTGTCACCGTGTCCAAACACCCTATCTGTCAGTGTTACCAACTTAATTTAAAAAATAAATGGTTGAGTGAGATGCTATCATGGGTTTGAGTGAGATACTATCATGGCACAGAAACATTCGCGATTGTTAACGCTGACTTATACAGGGTGGTGCATATAAAAGGTAACCGAAACCAAAGGACATTCATTGGTTTCGGTTACCTATTGTATGCACCACCCTGTATAATTAACATTTAAATTTATCTGTCAATAAATTTCTACAACTACCTAGAAAATTTAAATGTTTCGAAAATAGGAAACTTTTGTTAATTTATTACGTTTGTCACTAGGTGGGAGGAGCTTCATTAAGAATTTGGAGCAATAGTGAAACCACTACAGAAAATATCTAAGCAATTTCCTGCCATAATATGCTCTGCAATAAAGAGTCTTTCAACGTGGCATACTTTCTACATACTAAAGTTTCTATTTTTAACCATGAGTTTACTAATTTAATATCTACTATGGTTGTTATTTATAGTTTCTTTTTGGGAATCCCTTCATATCTTAAACATAGATAATAATCTACAATAATATAATATAATATAATATAATATAATATAATATAATATAATATAATATAATATAATATAATAT
>JAGDQP010012659.1:35487-48215 GCA_022664845.1 Lepisma saccharinum
ATAATATAATATAATATAATATAATATAATATAATATAATATAATATTGTTAACACAAATCGAGGAAATGATTGTTTCTTGGTTTGAATATAAATAACTACAACATAATAACGCTTTCTATAATAGACCATCCACTAGACAGAAAGGCTAACTTAAAGAAATATTTCTATGAATAAGTTCGCGAGTTTGTTTGTATTAGTCCAACCACATTTGAGATATTCGAATATTCTTACATGATATTCGAATCTACTTCCAATGGCATTATTATTAACGTTGTTACTGTTAATTACTGCTACTCTCGCTTTTATGTGTATAATACCACAAACAGTATACAACATCTATGTCGATGACAAATGCTGCTATTTATCATAGGTGTTCGTTATTCAAACTAACCCTTACTTGGTCCTCACCTTCAGCTGTTCACATTTCAACTTCATCCTCATCATCAACTTTATCCTCATGCTTACGTCCACTTCGCTCTAATCGTCACTTAAGCCTCAGACCTCATAGTAGCCGGGAGATTAGTGCACTCACTTTCTGTGCTCGTGGTCAATGGTTCCATTTTTCCCGGGGTTCAGTAGTGAACGGAGTGGTTGTGAAGCTACTTTATCAAAAACTGTAGGTTCCGTCCTTAGAAGCTCCCCAGCTTGTATAGGACGTTAATAACAATTCAATCAATCACTTAACCTCTTACCTGTACGCCATGCCCACACCTCGTTTACCGTTACTCACAAATTTCAACCTCCAGCCTCAACCTCAACATCACTCTTCAGTTTTTTTTCCTCGCCTTCATTCAACCAGTTGCGAGGGAAATCAATCTCCACCTCGTAATTTGATATCGACCTCGACGTTGACCTTATTCATTCTCAATATCAATCGATCTTGACTTTACTCATTTCCAACCTCACGATGGAATTTAAAGCTCCTCACTCAACCTCACTCAACCTCAAACTCTCGTCCTTATCATCAGTTATTCTCAACGTCACTCGAACTTGACCTTACTCAGCGTCACGATGGAATTTCAAGTATTCGAATATTCAAAGTACGAATATCGAATAATATTTGACTGAAAATTCTAATATGCGAATATGCGGAAATTTTCGAATATTATTCGAATATTCGAATTTGTAGAAATCATTGAATATTCGAATAGTCGAAGCTCTAGATGTTATTAACTTTTTCACAATAACCTAACTAACTAACTCTATGGCTTATGATACTCGAAAGTTCATCGCCGCAGTAGCAAACGTTCGCTATTGTATTCTATCCTGGGTAATATCAAGCCAGTTTTCATCACGAACACCTACTTCTCGAAGATCTCTTCTAATATTGTCCTTCAAACGACATCTCGGTCTTCCCAATGGTCTCCTTCCATCCGGCCTTCCAACCAGGATAGAATATAATCTTCGTTTTTTCCCCCATCCGAGCTACATGGCCTGCCCACCTTAGTCGTCGCAATTTCATAATTTTTACATCTGGCGAATCGTACAGTCCGTGGAGTTAATTCATTATGCAGTCACCTCCACTCTCCAGTCATATCGTTCCGTTTCGGCCCGTATATCTTTCTCAAAACCTTACTTTCAAACACACGTAATTTATGTTCACCTGCTAGGGTCGTACTTCAACTTTCACATATAACCTAGTGCATTATTAATTGTTGAAATTAACACAGAATAATTGACAGCCGTTTGACCGGGACTCGAACCCGGATCTCCCAGTTGCGGCGGTCAGTTTTTTCCGTGTTAATTTTAACGTTTACCATACACAAGGTTATTTATGAAAAAGGTAATAACATCTATTCTTTTGCACTGCATGGTAGCACAAAGATTCCTTAACGTAAAATCTCCGCATGAGTGGAGTGCCTGGGCCTCGTAACTAGCAATGAGGAGCTGCGATAGTGTCTAAGAGAGAGGAACATTGCATATACACAGAGAATTGGCGGGGTAATGGATCTAGTCGGCAACTGGGAGATTCGGGTTAAAGTCGGGTGTCACGGCGGCTGTCAATTTTTCTGCGTTAATTTCAGTCCTAGCTCTAGTTTAGGTGAGGTCGAGGTTCGGTGATGTTTAGTTCGGTGATGAGGTTACGTGATGTTGAGGTCTAGTGAGTTTGAGATTAAGATCGAGTGAGGTTGATATTGAGTGAGGTTAAAATTGATGATGAGTGAGGTTGAGGTCTTGGGAGCTTGAGGTTCAGTGAGTTCGAGGTTGAAGTATCATCGCGAGGTGGAGGTTCAATCTCCCTCACAAAATGGAGGTTGAATGAAGGTGAGAACGAAATAGAAGTGTGATGTTGAGGTTAATGTAGAAATTTGAGAGTAACAGTGAGTGGGGATGAAGGCAAAGCGAAAAATAAGAGTGAGGATGATAGTAAAGCGGACATGAGCGTGAGGACAAAATGAGCTGAAGATGAGGCAAAGTTAAACTGTGAACAGTTGAGGGTTAGGACCAAGTAGGAGAGTAAAGATTAGTTTCTGGCACAGAACACTTGAGATCTATAGCATTAGCTCCACAATATTTGTTATCGACATAGAAGTTGTATACAGTTATCCAGCAGTGATGATGATATTGCAATTGGAAGTAGATTCTAATTTCATATTCGAAACTTTCAGATATTTGAGTAGTGGTAGCACCAGTAGGGGAAGAAAGGTAAAGTGGTCATAGCGGACAAAGTGATCATAAGCTATTTCGCTCCCTTACGTGTGCTGCAATCTAACGGCACCCGTCTAAATTACTTTAATAAAAGTTCTTTATTTGAATTTGAATTTAACTTTTAAAGCCTTTAGGCAATATTGGCTCCGGCTGAACACAACGCCTTTAGTGAGCTAACAGCAGCTGGAGTGGCTATGTCGATGTTTGTCAAAGCTATTGAAATTTTAGTGTTTTTGATATGCTATCTATGATCTAAAATCATCATTATTTAACGTTAAAAATATTTATATAAAGAGAAAATTATCATTTCATAATTTAACTCGGAAGAATTGCTTAACTCGGAAAACGCAGTTCTAAGAAAAACAATTTCGAAAGTTTTACATATGATTTTACCAGATTTCCTGTGCCTGTAGACGTTTTGACATAACATGGGAAAATGTTGCTAATACTCCTAGAAAAGCATTGCACCAGTACCTACACTAAAGCCCTGGCACCTTGATTTCCTATCACTTTCCACAAAAGAGCGTTCGCGTCATGTCACTCCAGGGTCTTTACATGATTTGTGAAAACTATGTAAACTACCATATACATAATCTGACACTCAAATATTCGATGGAAGGAAACGGAATTTTCATTTTAGTAGTGAGAAGAGATAAGAAAATCAATTTCACGGACTCAATGCTTCAGTTTCCTCCCCTAATTTATTTCCGAGTTTTCATTTTATTCTTCGTTTCTCAGTGCTGATGTTATCTATAACAGTTCCAATTAAATAATTTCTTGCTTCTTAACCAGACATTAAAGCACCCATTAGAAACAATTTCAGTCTGCGTGTTTACTTCCGCCACAACAATTACCGCTCGCGTAATCAACTTCGTTTCCATCTCCACTTCAGCGGTCTCTAGAAAGCTATTAAACTCCCATCCACTCCTCCGAGTTTATTCCACAAACTTTGTACCACTAAATGTAAACGAATCGTTTGAAATTGCATAAAAAAAAATCTTCAGCCTAAACGTTTTGCCATCCTACCCAATATTTTACCCACTTTAGTCTTTTTTTATTCTCTCTTCTTCACACCTAAAGTGACACTCTTGACTCTCTTTGAAGAGTTTTCTCTTTGCATCATGGAAACTTCTGCTCCAGCGCTGAGATTTTGAAATAAAATTGAAGCGAACTTCCGACACAATAACACGAGTTTTGCAGATAATGGAAAGGAAAAATATAACTAAAAAATAAGAAGAAATATTTTAATTAAAATTTTAATTTATGTTCCCAAGACATCCTTTTGAAAGCTTTAATAACTCTCGTTCATGACTATATTTAAAGAAGAAGTGATTCCTTTTTAAAAACAAAAAGAAAATCCTTCGGAATTGGACTCCTCCTATATTCCTCCTAGAAACCAAATAAACCAATAACACCGAGTAGCCGTAAATCAGTTGGTAAAGAGTTAGTTTCGCATTCGTGAGGTCCTGGGCTCGATAAAAGCGGCCGATCATAATGAGATTTTGTTTTGTTTCCGCCTCGCTCACCAGGCAAAAGCCACGATGGTACTTTAACATAGACACTAGTTGCCTTCTTCCCCCACCCACCACGGTCTGAGCCATTGGTGCCTAAAGGACATAAGTAAACTTATCTCAACACAAATCAACACTTATGTCGAGAAGCAATGAAATTGGAGAAATGCGAAAATGATACTGAGGTAAAGAATGAACGATAATTGAAATGTGCGTGAAGAACGTTTTCTCATTACGTCGATTTGGAAACATGTAGTCGATAGTTATCCAGATTAAAATGAGAGAAAATTGAAAGTGAAATTCGAATTTAGATTTTCCAAATTACCAATAATTATATGTTATTTCATATTATCTGCCTTGCTTTGCCCAAAGGACAAAGAAAACAGAAGCTAAATGATCATTGCACAGAAACTAATACTTTTGTGTAACTGTTCGAAAATAAGGGAAAATAAGGGGAGTTCCAAAATGCTACTTCAGGGTCAACGTCCAGAGTAGGCTAACTTTACGCTTTTGTTCAAGTGTACTAAATATTGGAGGGGAACAGTCATGCAAGCTGGAGGGGAACAGTCATGCAAGCTGAAGATAAATGCATTCGAATTTGGCCAAAAGTGCTATAGACGTTGTTATACATTGGTAATATGAACACCGGTGGAAATGTATTAAAGAATACTGTAAATTTTCTATAGAACATGGGATCAAAGGTCAATCTGAAAATTGTAAAAAAGAAAATATTTCCAACGATTTCGGAAACCAAAGTGGGTAGGTGACACTACTTATTAATTCTAGGATCACAAAATTTAAATAACATAAGGATGTGCAACTCATGTCCCATGTTGAAATTTAACCAAATAAGGAAACAAAAGTGATTGCCCACTTATAACGTGCCAAAGTACCGAGCGGCAGTAGCTCAATTGGTAGAGCGTTGTTGAGCGTTCAGAAGGACCTGGAAACGATCCCAGCGACCGCCCACCTTGACTGAAGTAGGTTGTTCCTCACTTACACCACGAAAATGACGGAATAGTACCTAGCAACAAGGCCCTGATCGACTACCTTCCAACATCCTCTCCTATACCGGCCCAAGTCTGAAATGCCTGAAGTCCATGAAATAAATCCAAATGACAGAAAGTATTGTGTTTCAATTTCCCATTTTCCCACCGGTGGCGGAAATCTATGAAAGATATTGGGTTCAACTTTAAGTCGCGTGCAGAATTAGAGCATGAGATATGCAAAAATCAAAGTGTATTCATTAAATATGGCCTTTCTTCTGTATTTTTATGCTTTTCTTGTGCCTATCTTAATTAGCATGCTATGAATTCTAACATTTCTTCATTTCCTAAGTTGAGTTGCGTTACAAATTTCCCATTATTTTCGCTAGAAACACGATTTTCATTATCTTGAGGTTGATGTTTAACCCCATGTTCTATGGGAACTACTCTAGAACGCTTCAACGAACTAATTAACTCTATGGAATACGGAACTTGCAAGTTCATAGCTGCACTAATAAACGTTCGCCATTGGATTCTATCCTGGGCAACATTAAGCCAGTTTTCATCACAAGAATCTATTTCTCGAAGATCATTTCTAATATTATCCTCACTACGACGTCTCGGTCTTCCCAACGGTTTCTTTCCCTCCGGCATTTCAACCAAGTAGAATATAATATTCGTTTTTCCCCGTCCAAGTTACATGAACTGTCCATCTTAGTCGTCTCGATTTCATTATTCTTCCATTATCTGGTGAATCGTACAGGGTTGTTGATTATGCGGTCTTCCCTATTCTCAAGTCATCTCGTACCGTTTTGACGGCTCGTATATCGAACTCAAAACCTTATTTTCAAACACACGTAATTTATGTTCATCTGCTGTAGTGCGGTGGTATTTGTCATTCCGCTCGATTTGCTAGTCAAGTTTTATTTTTTATTTTTATTATTATTTTTTGCACATTCTTCACTTATTTGGTGAGCAGAATCAGAAAAAGTTGAGTGCCGGTTTCTGCTTTCATTCTCAGGTTTCTTTTTTTCAATATGGCAGACGCCAATTTAATGCTGTCTGTACAGTCTAATACAATCACTTTAAAAGAAATATTAATCTCTGTAATACCCCAAATTCACGCATGAAACGCCCAAATGTACTCTCATAATTGTTCTGAAGGTCTTGCAACCCGTTTCTGTACATTTCACAGTGTAAGGTGAGGCATGGAGTACGTACCTTCCACTCACACCAGTTTTAGATTCTTTGTTCTTTTAAGGATGTCTCCACATATATGATGCGTTGTCTATGTGACTCGTGAAGTGGTGCCGGTCGCTTTAGTCGTGTGGTCTAAGGTGCCAGGCCAACGTCTCCAAGATTCTGGGTTTTAATGCAGGCTGGGGCATGGTTGTTTGTATATTTTAAAAACTTAACAGCTAATGGGATCGTGACGGGGCAAAGCCATTAGTTACTAAAATGGCCCCAAAATACAAAATTTACCAAAGTTTTGCCTTCCAGTGGATTAACATCGAGTAAATATCCCGTTTGTATATACGGGTTTTCTATATGTGTGGATGTTAGTTTGTCGTATATGCTTACTATTTAGAAGATTAAGTCCTTATATGTTACTGCGAATGGGTGTCTGTCTGTGTGTACACATTATGTATACATCTCGCACTAACTGTTAGATTACTCTATAGAAGACAATATAAGAAACCATCTGTTTTTAGATGGATGTGTACACCTTTCGCCTAGTGGGTTTCAGTGAGTGCATTTATGGATTTCTACATGAGTTTAACAATTTCAAGGATTTCCGTTAAAGATTTATTTTGGTCCCTTGATTTGGTTTTAGTGTTTATTACTTTATTCCAATTGTATCTCTGTATTTGAATGATTCTATTGAGGATCTTTCTCCCGATTATGTCACAGTGCTGTTGCTTGACCTCTGATACACTAGTCAACGTCAAGTTGCACCTTTCCCCTCTGCTGGGTCGTGAGGCTTTTGGTCCAGTTCTGTTTGGTTTCTTTGATGGAGTAGAACTCCTCTGAACTCTATAACACCATTCTTCAATTGATTAATCTGGTGGTCTTCACAGCTTTTTATCTCGTGCTTTTGCTCAGATTTTGGTCCTCAATACAGCCGTTTTCAAGTTTGTCGAATTACTTTTGGTCATGTATTTTGGCATGTTTTTAGTTTAATTTCCGTTTGTTAGATTTATTTTGGTTGAAACCTTGTATGTTAGCCAAGCGTTTTGGGTGAAAGTTACTTGTGTTAGATGTTTCAATTGTTTGGTCTCTTATACGCGATCTGCGGTGAGTCTTATAACATAGTCACCCACCAGTTTTCTCCGTTAGATTCCCTCTTAATTCCTTTCCAGAAGTTCTGGATAAGTTTGGTCAGTTTGTTCTTATAGTTGGGATAGTAATTTTGTGGGAAAATATCTGTTTTCATATTCTATTCTCCTCTTGGCCTACTGGTTTCGAAAGTTCTTTTATTATTTGTTATGCCCTTTTCCTCTTATAACCTCTAGAAAGAAATGCTTTTCCTAATTATTTTAATCTTTTCCAAAGTTCATTATCTAGAACTCATTTCAGGTGTAATGCCTGTCTCTTAATAAGTGAGTCGTTAAGTAGTTTTATGTGCCGAGTCTTCATGACAAATTGTGCGGCTTAGAATGCTGCAATTTCCAATCTAGAAAATTTTGAGGGAGGACCAAAACAAAATTTATGGAGGTAAATATAATAGTATATGGGCATTTTTTGCTGTGGTTACTACGCAAAAAAAGCACAAAGAATTAGGACTTTACCTTTATTTACCTTCAATAGACACTTTAATGTACACAATTCCATCAAAGTCTCGCCCCCCCCCCCAAAAAAATGGAGATTGCAGCTTTTGCTTCTAAGCCCCACAATTCATATCTTGAAGTAAGCATATTATATACGTCCGTCTGGTCTCTTTGTTAACATCCAAGGGGTTGGTTAATCTTGGTTTGGCTCGACACTCAAGTGTGAACTCAAGTCCTCCTGCATTAATGCTTCAACGGTTTACGTAAGATTTCAGTTGTTAATCGTCCCAGCAAATATTCCTATGACGTCATCTAACAATCTATAGTCAAGCATAGGTTTCGCAGGCCAGTATCAGTCAATGCTAAATCAGCATACACATGTGTGTTGACATACGCTACAGAAACAGATTCTCCAGTAGCAGTGCCTTTCTTTCGTCGGAATCGTTTTTTGCAAAGCTAATGTGGTTCTTATACATTAGAATCTCCAGACCCCTCTTTACTAGTGTTAGGGATAGTGATTCCAATATCATCTCACAGCAGATTTTTTAGCCGTTCGTAGTTGGGGTTGTAGTATACTAAAACTGGTTCAATGCCCCTTCTACTTCCTATGCTTGTTTTATGTCTGTAGTAAATAATATGTTCATATGACTCATTTTTTAACGCTTCGGATTTTCTGATAAAATTTGAAGTGTCTTCTAGTTATTGTAGCAGGGGCAGGTAACAATTTTATGAGAAAATAGATTGAGTATTTGTCCAAATATTGCGTCGGACTGTTACTTGAGGAGACCATGGGTCTCTCCGGTGGTACTTCTTTTATTTCGCTTATTTACTTGTTGCAATGTTTCCAGATTTGCAGCCGGTCCTCTAGGGTGACAATCATGAGGTGTCTCGGTGGTGGTGTTTCCTTGTCCCTCTGGGGTCTCAACTGCCTTTTCGGAGCTAGCTTCTCGTTTTTTCGAGCCTTCTTTGTTCCTTGTTGGACCTCTTTAGGAAATCCAACGCGACGATCCTGGACCAATTTCTTTGTGACCTCCAGACTAAAGCGGGCCTTGCTCTCCTCCAAGGCAGATTCCCACCCTTCTAGCTACTGTGGTATTAACTGTTTATTGTGGTTGGTAGTCTCGTTGATACTTATTTATGCACTCAGTTGAATAGTTGTCATGTTTTCTTTGTAATTGGTCGGCGGTGCTTTCGTGAACTCAACAAAATTCTAGCCAGGTCTTTTGAGTCTTATACAGGGTTTGCTGTCTCGTATTCTCTCTTGATCTTGGACTCGTAGTACTGCGCAAGATGATGTTTGTATAGCAACTTGCGCAGTGTCCTAAAACATTCCCCTTGCTTACCTCTCAACTTATAGTTTGGCCTCGAGAGACCTGGCTTATCATTGTTGGCTTCTGGGTGGGATCAACTCACTTCTGTGCTTCTGTCTTCCCTGTCTCCTTGTTCCGCAACCTGCATTTCCGGTAGGCCTATGTCCTTCCGGGTGTCATTCAGCTCAGGTTGATTCATACTGATTTTTTTTTCAATTGTGTCCATGTTGTACTTAAATGTACTGTTATTAAAGATAAGTCTCCTGTGTAAGATTGGGTGCTTCTGCTAGTTAGTGTACTGAGAAGTACTCGTGTGAAAACCTCACTTTGCAGTAAATGGAAACCGATAGTAGTGAAGATTCTCGCTAATTCAAAGTTGTTGCAGGTAATTGCACCCGTGTGAACTTGCTGCCCCAAGTTACACTGCTGACATCTGTTGATGTTAATTTATCTACAAATCTGGAAATTCGGGACATGATATGGACGTTTATTGGCAGCAGCAGCTAGTAATTAAAATTTAAGGCTTGTGCATATTTCAAACAAACTTGCGAACATCAAACGAATATCCGTAATATGGCCATATGCCATATAGGTCCATATTGTGTTTAATATACATATGCAGTTTCTTAACGACCAGTGGATGTGCATACTGTCCTTATAGTAGCTCTTTTCCACTGCAAAACTGGCCATTATTTACGATGCAATTCAAGGATATTGTGTAAATTGTAAATCGATATTGAAATAACCTAAAGAGCTCTAAAATTGTACAATATGAATTTTCAAAGATACGTTGGTACTAAACAGAGAGTGGGTTAGAAAGATGAGAGTTTCTTTTTTAAAAATGCATACATTTAGACTGTACAAGTAATGTGAAATTGGTGTGCGCCATGATAGCAGCCCTATTGAAAAATACACGGAAATAAAAAAATGCCACCCAACTTTACCTGATTCCTTACACCAAATACCTGAAGTCTACACATAAAAATCAAACTTTCCAAGCAAATCTAGCGGGAGCTCAATTTTCTACAAATACCACCGTACTACAACTTTTGCAACGGTAAAGTATTACCGGCAGAACAACCGTTCTGTATATTTTAAATTTCCTTGATATTAATCGCGATGTTAGGAGTTTCTGGACTGAAGAGAAACATACGTTACCCGATACTAAGTGACTTTCTATTTCTTTCTCGTATGCTATTTGTTTTGCCGTTTGCCCCCTATCTTCTTAATCTTCTGCGTAAGATATTCTCGCGTTTTGTTTCTGAACCCGCGTGTAGCGTTGCGTTTCGCGTTACTGTAGTGCTTGGTATTTGCTTTGCTTTCATTACTAAGACAGTGTTGCCTTGCTTGTTTTCGGTCCTCATTGTCAGAATGTAAAATGATATATTTTATGAACATAATTGGATATTGATGATTCAGGAAATCTACGGATGAATACTTGTAGTCAGGCATTAAAGGCAAATATTTATATTGCAGTTTCGTCATTAATATAATCGAATAAAAAGGAAATAAATTTTATGAAGATTATAAGGACAAGATGAATAAAGACTTAGAAATATTTAAGAAACGTTTTGTAGATCATCTGTTAAAAGTTCTCCGTTTGTTTTGATACTATTTGATGATTGTATTTCAGGACTATGAGAGGACATTTTCGAAATGTTTTTTTTTTTGTCTCGTCAGGTACTTAGAACAACGTTCGAAGGCTTCTAGTACATATTTTAGTCTTTTCGTCTTCTGATATATTTTTGTCACTGAAACATGTTTTCAGGTTTTCTGTTGTCATTTTTAACTTAACGTGATAAATTTCACAGTATAGCGTCATCTTAAGATAACCTTTGCGGTTACAAATAGCGGAGATCAAACTTAACTAGTAGCCATGATGCGTTTGAATCACTCTAAAAAGATGATGAATCGCTTTTAAGTTTCAAGAATAAATTACATCCATAAATCATCGGACTTCCATCTAGAAAAATTATATTTTATATCCAAAGAAAGAGCATTTTGTTGAAAGCAACTTTTTCGCGTGAAACTTCCACTCTAAAAGAGTGTACTCTCTTTCCACTCTAGGAAGATATATCTTCCGAATTTAGTGTGTAAGATCCAGAAGAAACTGGAGACTGCGAGTATGCAGACAGACTGTGGAAATATTTACATGTATAATCAAATATTTTGAAATTCATTTATGAAATGAACGTGAAACTTTCGAATCATAATATTTAAGCGATGTTTTTTTAAAAAGATTGATACTTGCAATTTCTTTTTTTTTTTTTTTTGGTAGACGATTTACTGTTCCTTGGTGTTTGGATGTAGAATTCACTTGCCCTTCTAATTGTTTTCTCAATTGATGGTTGGAGACAAAGCTGTTTGATGGTGCTAATGTTTGCTGATTGTTTGGATTGAGACAGGATGAATGGTGATTGAGAGAAAGTTCTGTAGAACCACTGCTGGCTTTGTAAGAAATTGAAAACCGTTTTTGTAGTATTTAATTGTTCTGCCGTAAACAAAGTTGTCTTGACGTTGGTTTGAAAAGTACGTTTAACTGATTGGTAAGATTGTTTTGTTTATATTTTAAAATCACTTTGTGTATCGACAATAGTTTTGCATGATTAAAATATTTAAAACATTAATATAGCAACTTCTAACCAGTTTACCTACATCATCACCCCTAACACAACTATGCACTTGTTTTCTTTCTTTTTCCATCTTTCTACTTACGCAACTTCCACCTAAAAAATAAACCCTAGTGGCACAGTGCTACTGCAACCACAGTCTACACTTCAATATGGTATTTCATGTCTGCAAATTCTTCATCACCTTCCTAGTGCAGCATTCACCAGGGACGTCGTCTCCTAACACCAACCCGGTACAACGTGTATGCAAATTTTCATCTTCTTCCTAACGCAGCATTCACATGCAACATTAACTCCAGTCAATGCTACAACATGTTTGCATTTCTTTATCTCCTCCCAGACGCAGTATTCACCCAAAATATCGGCCGGGTGACGTTTCGTCCAAAGACATTTTGTCCATGCGGCATTTAGTCCAGGGATATTTAGTCCATAGACATTTCGTCCATTGACATTTCGTCCACAAGACATTTCGTCCAACGGTTTTTTCGTCCACAAGACATTTCGCCCAACAGATTTTTCGTCCACAAGACATTTCGTCCAACAGAATTTTCGTCCACAAGACATTTCGTCCAATCGACTTTTGGTCCAACAGATTTTTCGTCCACAAGAAATTTCGTCCAATCGACTTTTCGTCCACAAGACATTTCGTCCAATCGACTTTTGGTCCAACGGATTTTTCGTCCACAAGACATTTCGTCCAATCGACTTTTGGTCCAACGGATTTTCCGTCCACAAGACATTTGGTCCAACGGATTTTTCGTCCACAGGACATTTCGTCCAGTCGACATTTAGTCCAAAGGATTTTTCGTCCAATCCATCAATCCACATACTACACTCTCATCCATATAAATTCACAGGCCAAACTACTGAAG
>JAGDQP010012660.1:0-48474 GCA_022664845.1 Lepisma saccharinum
CTATCTTCATTTATCTGGAGTGCAATCTTCAACTATGGAGCCCTCCCGACAATGCCCAATGGAGAAAATCGAAATTCGACCCGTACCTTTTCCTAGGTATTCATATTATGCTTCTATCTACTAAGTTTTGCAACTCTGCCTTAGCAATTGTTGGAAATATTTACGTTTGAATTTTGGCATTTAATTGCATGGGCGATTACAGCACCATCTAGCGTCTGATATTTAAAATATTTCTGAGTACTCATTGACCTTAATCACTTGCTTAACAGAATGCATGGAAGAGTAGATATGACCACTGGACTAACTTCATCATCATGTCAGAAATACCAGATGAAATCAATGACGAGCGAATAATATTCAGCGGCATCAGAACATACTATATTAAATTTTTCTACGTAGGTGAAATGATTCCCGCCTTTAAGAAAATAATATTTTACGAAATTTCCCTTCAATTGTCCATTACTGGTACAGTATCCATTACTGACACTTTTACCTTATATTTATGTATTTAACAATCTCCAGATACAGCTCGATTTCGGCCTTATACTGGATATATTTAACAACAAAGGGAAGGAGAAGACATCGACCCTGGCACTATTCAAGGTATCATCCCAGGTACCGTACCATTTGCCCGGTGGTATCAAGGAAAACCAGGGAAAATTCCCGACAGAATATCCAGCACCGGGAATCGAACCCAAATCCTCCCGATTACTCATCGGTTGAGTAGTAAAATATGACATGGAATTAATAAATAAAACACACTATGCCACTAAGACAAGGGTAAGTGAGGTGGTCTGCTCAAACTCTACTGCTGCTTCTGACCAGATTGAGACTAGCTGAAGTTTCAAAAGCTTCTTAGCTCCACGGAAACAAACTTTCCAGTCATTTTGCTCCAATATTTAATACAAGCTATTCAATACAACTATTCAACACTAAACACGAACACATGTTTCGCGTTTTCAAGAAAAAAAAAATGAACTTTAGATTTAGAAAACAACAACTTGTAATCATATAGGTTTCTGGTATTACTACTCTTTACTACTGGAAAATATATTTCTTACGTCTTGGAGAATGTGTCAAAGGATGTAACAATCCGGTGGTAGGGAGCACAGAGAAATTGGTATCAAATTCTTCCAGGAAACCAAAAAATGTGTCAGGATTTTGAAGGAGAGGATCGGGTTGTGTTACTCGTCCATGCCTGAAAGTAACGATATAATTAAACAAGGTGTAGGGAGAAAAACAAAACAGCAATACTGATTTCAACAACAATTGGACATCGATATTTCTGCTGGCACATACACACACAATGCTTAGTTTTAATAATAGTTTAACTGTTACCTATTTTGTCTTGGTTGTTTGTAACATATATACACAATATGTTGCTATGTCACAAAAAATAGCTCCGTAATCTATCGAAACTGTGCTTAATATACACAATGTATTTTCTGTAGTCTTATACCTTAAACACGGTTAACACATTCACCAGTTTTCAACTTACCTCACTTGTATTAGAAAATTCTAACTAAAACTATATATAAAAGTTGTCCTATATTATGTATAAAAATACACTACAGATAAAAGAAAAATGCCTTTTAAAATATCTTGAAAAGAAAGAACGTATTAGACTCTCATGATGTCAATTTTCCTGATTCTGTTTCAATCGTTGTCAAAATAGTTGAAAACAAAAAAATACTTACGGGTGAATTCCTGCGTCTAGAAGAGATTCTTCAAATATTGTGTACTTCATACACTTTATCATTACATCAGAAACATCATCTGTAAAAGAAACATGATCCTCATACATAGGTAACTTATGTAACTTAAACTTTTTTTTTATTCTTGCATTTTCCAGATAGATCTACATCAATTTTAAAAATTTATATGAACAGAATCAATGTCATTACTTTGGTATTTAGAATCATGTTAATAGACGTTTAATATATTAATATAGGAAAATAGTTCTTAGTATATATTTCTAACTAGATATATGCAATAACGGTCACATTGTAAATAATCGTTAAATGATCATAAAATCATGGGACTACAAACAACACAAAGAGTATGTTACAAAGTAAAGAACGCGAAAACATAGCAATCAGTTTAATTAAAGGTTTTAGATCAAAATAACAGAAATAGGATATAATACTAAAAGAAGAAGAATGCTTTCCGATTTTAATGTCTTGAATTAAGCTAAATAATGGATCTTGAAGTTTCTGTCATCGGGAAAAGTTGCATGGAAATTGTGATTTGGTTGGAAGAACTATATTATCGTTGGAATTAAGTTCTTCATAAGTAAGTTTATATTATGTGAGTATAAATACAAAGAATGAAAGATCTTGAAATAACTCTGGAAGTTTGCTAATGATGATAATATTAAATGGTAACAATGTAAACAGATGGATTTGGTTTGTTGTTAATAATGAATATGTCTGTTGTAAGATGCTTGGAAAGACTTTACAATCCTCTATGACAGACTCACTGGATGTTCATGCCAAAAAACAGGTAAAAAAACCATCAATATCTTTCAATCAGCAAAGACAGCATTGAAAACATGTCTAAAATACAAAGTAAAGTATGTGGTTATATCTATCCTGTCAACAAGTGTAATGCTTTCGGAAATACATGCAGTTATTGGAATAAAAAGGAACAACTTTCAAAATCAGTGTTTTAGAAAGAAAAAGGATTCGAATAATACCAATATTCATAATATATTCAACATCATGCTGCTCCAAATAATCAGGCTCAAATAGAGACAGGAATAGCAGTGGACGATATTTGGATAAATAATGTCAGCGATACAACAGTGTCTTATAGTAATGAGGTGTTAATTCTAAAGGGTGGTATTAATTATAGGGAAGTTGAAATGCTGGCAGATTCTGGTGCTGGATATAATCTTATAGATAAGTCCACCACAAAAAGGTTACAATTAATTATTGATTTAATTCCAAGTACCATGTATTTAAAGTCTATCTTGGGATCCAAACTTCCTATAGCATACCAATTAGTCATCCCATGTGTTTATAAACACAAAATATATAATCTACACTTTTATTTCACCAAATACGACTTACCATATTCTATCATTGGAAGAAATTATCTAGATACATTACTTCCTGACTGGAGGAATAGGATGATTCAAACTGATGAGAGAAACCAGACATTGTCTACCGATAGCCAAAAATGAAAGCGAGATTCAACAATCAGTTGGAATAAACAAAATAATGAATTAGATATAAACTTATTTAATCTACAAAGTAAGTTAGAGAATCTAAGAGAGAAATGTTTGTGTATTGGGTCAGAAATGACGAAGATATTCTCAAATGTAAGATTAATAAAAGATATTTCAAACCAAACAATTAGTAAATCACGATATACTGTTAAGTTGATACAGCCACGTGCCGGGTGGCCGAGCGGTCTGCGGCGGTAGGTCATCGCCTCGAAGGTCCCGGGTTCGAGTCCCGGAAGGAGCATGGGTGTGGATTTTAACAGCTAAAGGCGAATCGTGACGGGCCGAAGTCCAAAGTTACTCGACGGGCCCATATAAAAATAAAATTTACCAAAGTTTTTAGTGATACAGCCAGTTAACCAACACAGTTTGGTAGATAGGACAGTTCAGTTAGATAACCATGAAATGGATATAATGACAAATGTAGAAGAGAAAAGAGAGAAAAGAAGAAAACGTAAAAGAAGAAATGAAAGAGGAATCAAAAGAAGAAAGAGAAGAAAAAATGAAGAAGAAAATTACAACTTTTTGGGGAATATTATTATTGATGAAGAGGAACATAAATACAAAAATTAAAACTCGAGAAGATTTTAAGGAAGAAGAAGTCGAGTCAATGATGTTGCAGTATTACGGAGGAGAACTACAGAAGATGCGACGAAATGGACATGGTAAGATATCTGCTCCGTGCGTTTCATGTATAGCAAAAGATTTTTTTTTTGTGTGTGTGTGTACGAAGCAGTTTACTTTAATAGTTACTAGTTAAATGTAAAAATACATATAAATGTTTTAAGGAACTGATACAATTTAGCGAATTTGAAATAATTATTATTTTGATAGTTTCGATTTGCAGTGTAGCTAGAATTGACTCCGTCGAAAGGAGAGGGAGTGAATTGGCATAAAGTAAAGCACATAAAAACATAGTAATCAGTTTAATTAAAGGTTTTAGATCAAAATAACAGAAATAGGATCTAATACTAAAAGAAGAAGAATACTTTCCGATTTTAATGATGTCTTGAATTAAGCTAAATAATGGAACTTAAAGATTCCATCATCGGGAAAAGTTGCATGGAAATTGTGGTTTGGTTGGAAGAACTATATTATCGTTGAAATTATCGTTCTTCGTAAGTAAGTTTATATTATGTGAGTATAAATACTAAGAATGAAAGATCTTGAAACGGAAGTTTGCTAAGGATGATAATATTAAATGGTAACAATGTAAACAGATGGATTTGGTTTGTTGTTAATAATGAATATGTCTGTTACGTATTTGGATATTGATGTTACAATATGGATATGTGCAATTTGGTATTGAAGTAATTAAATGATTGCTGCTTATTGAAATAATATTGGATTATAGTAGACTGAGGTGGGTTTTGATTTCTATATTATATCTGATTTTAAGTATAGTTGAGTGTGGTTTGCATATTGGGCAGAACTACAGCTACTGGCCATCTCGTAAGAATAATTATTTAGTATATGGTATTATAATAAAACTAACACAGTACGTAAATATAATCATCATCATCAGCAGCAGCAATTTTCAATTCCTTTTTTCCCCAGACTTCGATTCGCTGCTGCCTTCATTCATATAGCTTCAGAAAAACATTTGAGTAATTTACTCATCTTGCATTTGGTTGCCTCCTAGATCGTTTCTTTTCTCTGCGATTCAAATGTAAAACATTTGTCGTGTATCATCCACCTTTTCATCTAGCTATGTGACCGACCCATCTCCACTTCATCTTCTTCGAAGTTTTCATTAAATCTTCTACCTATCTTTGCAGCTGAATCCATTTATTTGTCTTCTTGTCCCTTCTACTTATATCTAGCATGTCCCTCCATTGATTGTTCTTTCTCTAACTCCTAATCTTTGAGTCGTTTAAGCATTCAATGTCCACGCTCCACAATCTTATATCACAGGTAATACACATTGATTATAAACTACGTTTGAGATACTGGTAGGTCGCTTTATAGAATAAAGTTTAGCCCAAATAATGCCATTGTAGCGCACGGAAGACCATACTTCAAAATGGACTGTACTTACTTCGTTGCAACGTCTTTGGTGTTGAATTAATAATCACATATGTGAATGCTTTCTTAATTTTTGTACTCGACCTCAACAGCACACTAACAAGGATATACACATAGAAAGGAAAAGAAGAAAGAAAAAGAAAGTATGTGCTGCAATAAGTGAAGATGGAATATTAACATGGTAAAAAAATTTTAATTAACCTTTCTAATGCTGACATGTTCGTGCACACTAATAGCGGTGTTTATGTGAATATGAAACAATCACTAACTGAACAAGTTTTCAACTCCAGCTCCTTTTACTAATTCTACATATTCTATAAATTACTTGGAAATGAATTACATGCTCAATTGCATGAATTTTTAACTCTCTTGGTATAGTCTAATGATAAATGAGGCAGTCGAGCATGTTTCGTAGTATTTTAATGCATGTATCTTTAATGCCTTCATGTTCAAGTGATTCAAGTTCTGCTGCAAAAGAAACCTAGTCAAAAGCGTTTTCGAAGTTTATGAATCCTAGGCTCAGTGCAAGTTCATATTTGTTAGTCCTTTCTATAACCTCATTTAAAACTTTATGTCGTTCATTATGCTAAATCCACTAAAAATCCAGTATATTCCTTTCCCTGATTAAAATCTAAGTCTTGTTCAACACGATTCAGAATAAGTTTGGTGAACATTTTGTACACAACTGACAGTAAACTAATTGGTCTATAGTTCTCGGCGCGTTCCCCTTTCTTGTGTAACAGAACAATAACATGTATCTCTTTGTTTCTGGGGCACATTGAGAATAACTTGGCAAGTTCCTCTTTCGTCTTTTCACTTCCCCATTTAAATCTCTAGTGTACATTCATTCTCCTGGCGATTTTCCCTTAATTCCTCTAGGTACTTTATCCACTTCTTTCATTACGTCAAGTACTTCTACATTATTTTCTTCTCTCTCTTCTTTCCATAATTCTTCATCGAAGTAGTACAATTTCCTAGAAATTTTCAAACATTTGTATATATTTTTTTTCCTTATTTCTGGTTACGGTTCCATCAGATCTCTTAAGCCCAATTTATTTGTTGTTTTCCTGTCATGAGGTGTTTTTTTTTTTCAGGCCCTTGCTTTCCTAAGTTGTTTTCTTTACAATATTTTCTTTGTATATTTGTACATCCTTCCTTATTTTCTTCCTTACTGTTTTATTTCTATGTTTTCAATCCCATTTATGTATTTTCCTCTTCTTTAAGTTCCTTTATTGTCAATTCCCCCACCAAAGGTTTGATTTCTTCTTGAGATTTTGCTATCCGTAAGCACTTAATTTCTGCAATTGATTTCTTCTTGAACTTCATTCTCTTCCAAGGTGATAAATTTCTTTCTTAGTTCTGTCTCGAATTTCTGTTTATTTTTCTCTAATTTTGTAAATCTAAGCCTGGTAGTTTTCCTCTAAAGATAACTACATAAATATATATTACTTGCGGGTCTTTATTGTTGAAGTCCCTTGAAACAAAATCACATTTTAAATAATTATCGGGATATTTCTCTTTGGTTTTCAAGGAACTCCAACTGTGAAGACACACGAGTAAAATATTTTTGATGTAGCTCTCTCACGTAATGTGTATATATATATATATATATATATATATACAGATGCTTATCAGAATAATATAAACACCTGTAGTTGGCAACACGTCAGATGTATGGGTTGGCAGTGGTGTCGTGGCGACCGCAGCGCCGGACTGCTGCTGGTGGTGTGTTAGGTCGGTCTCCATACTACGTCAGGCGTCGTGGAACAGGAGTGTGCAGTGGCTGCAGCAGACGGAGGTAGTGTAAAATGGGAGACCTCTCAGAGTTTCAAAGAGGGCAAATTGTTGGTGCGCGGTTATGTAGAGTGAGTGTGACGGCAGTGGCTAGTGTGTTAGGTGTGTCGCCAGGGACAGTGTCGAAGGTGATGACGGCCTACACAACACACGGGAAAACCACATCGGGGAAGCGGAACAGTGGGCGGAAGAAAAGCATCAGTGACAGGGCACGCCGGGTATTAAAGCGCATTGTCACGCGGAACCGTCGTGCCACTGCGGCGCAAGTGACGGAGGAACTCAATCAGCACCTCCCCCAACCTGTTTCGACAATCACAGTCCGCCGCGAATTACATGACATGAACTTACGGGGTCGTGTTGCACGGGCCAAACCTCTCATCAGGGACCAGAACGCTTTAGCACGCCGCAAATGGTGCCGCGACCATGCAACTTGGACCGTTGACGACTGGAAACGTGTGGTATGGTCGGATGAGTCACCATTCACCCTATTCCAAACCACGGGCCGTGTTTATGTGTGGAGAACGCCCAAAGAAGCGTATGATCTGCAGTGTCTCCGCCCAACTGTGAAACATGGCGGCGGCACGGTGATGCTGTGGACCGCAATATCATGGTTTTCATTGGGTCCTGTGGTCACACTTCGCGGACGCATCACTGCCAACGATTATGTCGCAATTTTAGGAGACCACTTGCATCCTATGGTCCGGATGTTGTTCCCGGACAATGACGCCATATTCCAGGATGATAATGCACCCATTCACACAGCTGGAGTTGTTGCAGCGTGGTTTGAGGAACATCGGGATGAAGTTCAACACCTCCCCTGGCCCGCCCAATCCCCAGATCTCAACATAATTGAACATCTGTGGTCCATCTTGGAAACACGACTCCGGCGACGATTTCCACCTCCATCCTCTCTCACAGAACTGGCCGATGCCATGCACGAGGAATGGTGTAATATTCCACTTGCTACCATTCACGACCTCTATGCCTCCATCCCACGTCGCATCAAGGCTGTTCTGAAGGCGAAAGGTGGCCCGACACCATATTAATCTGGTAAGTTGCACTTTCGTTCAGGTGTTTCCATTATTCTGATAAGCATCTGTATATATATATATATATATATATATATATATATATAACTAGTACAAAAGAAAGCCGGGAGGGCAATTTATAATATAAGGTAAAATTATGATAAGAAAAAAAGGATAACTTACAGCTTGTTGGTCTATAGATGAACAGACACACACTAACACTTATAAGTACGGAAATCTTAAATATTTCTATGATTTCACCTTCTTCTTGCTCGGAGAGTAACAGACACACACGTGAGTAGAATAAAGAGCAAGACGACAGTGGCGCCATGTAACTGACGACGCATCGAGAACAGTTGACTGTTGTATAGCTCATGGATTTGCGGTGCGTGAAAAAATTGGCAACTGTACAGCGTGTAAGTTCGGGAGGGAATTGTGGAAGGAAAGGTGTTGAAAATTCAGAGCAGATGGGTGTTCTAGAGTTATTGAAGGTTAAGGCCAGGGTACATTTTCGCATTTAAACCATCAATATAGGCGCCTTCCCACAGACGGCGTGTTAAGGTGCTGGTCGTAGCGGGTAAAATGTGGATTATGGCAACCAGGAAAGATAGATCAAAATTAGTGTCATTGTTGTGAGACTCGGTATGTAAGGAGACTGGAGCATCCTGTTTGTTGATAATACAGAAGTGACGATCGTTATTAATACGAATGTGGAGAGCACCACCAGTTTCCCCCACATAAAAGACATCACAGAACTTGCAGGTTAGGATGTATATAACATTAGGCGGGGGGTGGCATGTACCCTTAGGATTTAGGGTATACGGGACACTAGCAGTATTGATAGTGACCGTGGGAGAAGTGATGAAAATGGAGCAGGTCCTACATCTGGGTCTCTTCCATGTATGGGCGCCGGTTTGGAGTGGTGGCGAGCAAGGATTCGTACGGAAAAATATGCTTCTAAGCAGAGGCGGCGCTAGGTGAGCGCGGGGCCTAGGGCAATAATGACCCCGCGGGGCCAAAGTACAAGTAAAAATCGCTGAGCGCCGAAATGTTACATCTAAAGCCGATAAAGCAGTAAGCAACTTCAACCTAAATGCTTCCTCTCACTTCTTCCTTTCATTCCTAACCCTAAATTTATTACTAAATATTCTCTTTTTTAATAAACAATTGCTTCTTATGAAAAAAAAAAAAAATCCGACATAATTTATTTAAAGAAAGTACAATATATTTTAAAAACTGCATTGCTAATTACAAGTGCTTCTTTATTCATTTCCATTTCACATTACATTTCGCATGGAAACTATAGAAACTCGTTTATTTGTAAACTTTTTTTTACAAATCAACTTTTATATCATTGAGTAAGAAAAATATCAACTCGGAACGCTGGGCCTCCCTAAGCCCAGGGCCTGGGGCGGTTGCCCCAGTTGCCACCCCCAAACTCCGCCTCTGCTTCTAAGGTTAAGGGGATATTGAAAAACTAATCTCGGTTTGGTGGGAAATACTGATCTTGTGTCTGGGTCAGATTGGAGAATGTGGAAATGAGAGTGTAGGATTCAAGACGTGTCTGTTCTAAACAATTCAAAATCTCAAGTGATCACAGGGTGGTGAGATGTAAGCTGAAACTAAATACTAGGCTTATCAGAGAAAAAAAAAACAGTTTTAGATCTAGAAAATCTATCGAAAAACAGGTAGACATTCGAGATTCTGTATAACTAAGAAACAGATTCAGCGCCTTAGAAGAGTTAGAAGATAAAGAAGATATGAATAGCAGAAATAAAATACTGACTGAGATAATAGGCGAGACTGTAAATACCTGGTATCAAGAAAAAGGAGAGCAAAATCTCAGAAGAAACTAAACTCTTGATGAAGAAAAGGAGGGAAATTAAAGAAGAGGAAAATCGCATAAAGAACATAAAACTAAATAAAACCATAAGGAAGAAACTAAGAAAAGATGCACGTAGATACAACGAAAAAATCTTGTTAGAAATACAATCGAGGAAAATAAGAGCATGAAGGAAACTCAAACAGCAGCTCATGATAGAGAAAAAGCAAATAATTGCAGTTAAGAGACCTGATGGGACCGTAACCAGAAATAAGGAGGAAATTATGAAAAAAAAAAAAAAAAATTCTACAGAGAATCGTATTACTCCGAAGAAGTAGGAAATGAAGATTTAGAAGAAAATGATGTAGAAGTCACAGACGTAATAAAAGAAGAAGTGGATAAAGTACTTCGAGGGATGAAGAATGAAAAATCGCCAGGAGAAATTTGACTCACAGCAGAGATGTTTTTTTGTTAAGGTGAAAAATGAAAGAGAAAGTTGGCAGATTATTCTCAAATGCCTGAGGAAGAGAGAAATCCCTCAAGTTGGAATCATGCTATTATTATTTAATTGTAGGAGAAACGGGACAAAGAACGCATCGACAATTACAGACCAATTAATCTACTGTCAGCTCTATACAAAATGTTCACCAAAGTGATTTTAAATCGTATTGAACGAGACTTAGATTTTAACCAGGGAAGGCAACAAGCCGGATTTCGTCGTGGATTTAACACAATGGACCACATACAAGCATTGAATGAGGTTATGGAAAGGACTAAAGAATATGAACTTCCTGTATGTCTGGGATTCGTAGATTTTGAAAAAGATTTCGATTCGGTTTCATTGGCAGCAGTACTAAATCACTTGAACATAAAAGAATCGAAAGTGCATACATCAAGATACTGCGAAACGTTTACTCGACTGCCACATCTGTAATTCGACTACATCAAGAAAGTGAAAAATTTAAAGTTGGAAAAGGGATAAGGCAAGGAGATTAAATTTCTCCTAAACTATTTTCAGCTGTCCTGTAGAGAATGTTCCAAATTTAAACTGGGATGAAGTTGGAATAAAAATAAATGACGATTACCTTAATCACCTACGATTCGCTGATAATATAATCCTGTTTGCTTCAAGTGCACATTTACAAACCAGAATGGAAGAACTATGTAATGAGAGTTCGAAAATAGGACTTAAAATGAATTTAAGTAAAACAAAAGTAATGTACAACCAACATGCTGAAAAGAAGAAAATAAAGATTAATGGAGAGACAATAGACAATTAGGCATAGTTGTTGAGTATGTTTACCTTGGCCAGCATAAACTTCGAATGCCAATTTTACTGATGAGATAAATAGATGTAAAATGTCGTGGAGTTCGTTTGGAAGACTACACTTTATTTTCAAAAAACAAACTACCAATGTGTCTCAAGCGTAACGCTGATAACCAATATGTCTTACCTGTAATGATGTACGGCAGTGAAACTTTGGCATTGAATTCGCAAACGACTCAAATATTAAGAGTCACACCTAAAGCTATGGAGAGAGGTATGCTAGGAATCACTAGGAGAAACAGGAAGACAAGTGAATGGATTCGTGCACAAGCAAAGGTAGAAGATATAATCAAGACTGCGAAGAAGATGAAGTGGAGATGGACTAGTCACATAGCTAGACGAACAGATGGAAGATGGACGAAAAATGTACTACATTGGATTCCTAGAGAAAAGAAACGACCGAGATGACATCCAAATGTAAGATGGGTAGATGAAATGAAGCGTTTTTCAGGAGCTACATGGATGAGGATAGCAGCAGACCGAGATATATGGAAAGAAAATGGAGAGTCCTTCATCCAGCAGTGGATAGAGAACGGTTGAATATGATCATACATATCACTACGGCAAAGAAAAGCCGGAAGAGCAATTTAAGGTAAATTTACGATATAAAGGAAGGAGTTAATATTTACGATACAGCTTATTTGTTCCATACGGGAAAACAGATAATAATTTACAGACGTTTCTTCAACATTTCGAGCCCATTACTAGCTCGTTTTCATGCGGAGAGGAGAAAACAACATGTACGTGCAGAATGAACAAAAGACTAAGGAGATAGTAGTGCTATGTATCCAGGGGCGTTCCGAAGTCTCATAAGGTGGATAGTTACCACTACGGATAATGTGCCGAATGGATAAGTATGATGTACCGAATAACGAGATGCAGTATCAGATAGTTTCTCTTGTAATAGGAAGAATCCGGGTTCGAACCCCAGTTCAACCTTTCTGAAGTATTCTCCGCTTACTTGCGGTTACATCAATAGTCTTGTATCTTATTCCTTCAATAATACACTATTTTAAATTACAAAATACTTTCTCAAATTATTATTATTATTATTATATAGATTTAAACACATATGCAACACATTTTTTATAACACCAATGTATTTTTTTTTTCACTTTTAAATACTACTTTACACGATAATTCTTAACACAATAAATAATCAATTTATATTTGAAAAATAATGCTTCTGGAAATGAAAATATTACATTAAGAAAAAGAAAAGAAGTACATTAATACACAGAGACTTTTACAAAGATTAATGGCTTTAGATAAGAAAATTCACATTTGAAGGGCTTAACCTTAGGAGAAAGTATTGCAAATTTGTAGTTGGTAGCAAACTAAGCTTCGTGTTGTTATTTTTGCGATTTGTAATTATAGGAGATGTTGCTAATGCGAAAATATTAATGTGAGGTAAACGCACCAGTAATGGACACTGTAGCAGTAATGAACACTTGAAGAGAAAAGTTGTAAAATAATTTTTCTTAAGGGCGGGAATCATTTCACCTTCGTGGGAAAATTTAATATAGTATGTTCTGATGCCACTAAATATTATTCGCTCGTCATTGGTTTCATCTGGTATTTCTAACATGATGTGGAAGTTAATTCCATGGTTGCACATACTTTTCCATGCATTGTGTTAAGGTAAGAGCTTTCGTTGTTTTTTCATGAAATTACAATAACGAATACTTTTGTTGTTCTGCACTATTATGTATAACGAAATGTCTGTTTCAAGCATATAAATGGCCAAAACAACTATAACTTAGATCTTTTATGCAAAGCAGGGGTGTCCATTAAAAGGTAGAGCAAAGTAAGATTTTGTTCAGTTTTGGATACTCACTATTAATTATAGGGTTAAAGTCAAAACCCTTGATTGATTAAGTTGTTACTAACGTCCTAAGCAAGCTGGTGAGCTTCTAAAGATTAGACACGGTTTTTGGTCAGTTGGGCTCCAAAAAACTCCGTTCATTAGGCATCAGCGAAAAATGAACCCATGACCACGCGCGCAGAAAGCGATTCAACTCAACTCTAGGATACTCCGAAGGTGTAATCATAATTCTATTAGTCGTTTTATTTCAACTTGAGAATGATTATTTACTCGTCATGACCATAAGTTTGTAAGGATTGTTTTTGGTCCCATTTTTTTCTGATAATGGATGCGGGGATGACCATTAATGAAATGATTTGTTTTAGTATTGAACACAATTCATTACAACTTAGAATTTGCATTTTCATGACCACACGGAATCTATGATTGCAGCCGGAATAGGGTAAGCGAAAAGAAGTGAAAGGGAGTCGAACAGGTCTAGCTGAAGATGCCATCAGGGTGTTTGTCTTATGCATCGCGAACAGAGAAAGCAAACGATCAAAACGACTTAAATTCAAAGTTAAACGATTAGATAATCTAAGCGTAAAAGCAGACTACCTACTCGAAATCTTAGCCAACTCGTGTAGTAATAAAGATGAAATTCATATTGAAATTGATGTAAGTAAGATGTGGGAGGCAGTTCGTGATACAGTAAAGGGCGCCACGAAGGAATGTGTAGGTGAGAAGAAACACCAGAAAAACAAGCCTTGGTTTGATGAAGAATGCCTTAAGCTTCACGAGGAACGAAAACAAGCAAGGCAACGATGGCTAAGTAATAAAAGCAAAGCAAATACCAAACACTACAGTACCGCGAAACGCAACGCCACACGCGGGTTCAGAAACAAAATGCGAGAATATGTGACGCAGAAGATACAGGAGATAGAGGAAAACGGGAAAACAAATAACATACGAGATCTGTACAGAGGGGTAAGGGATTCGTTAAGGGAAGGTTACCAGCCGAGATTAGGGATAATTAGAAATGAACACTGAGATCCCAGGCGGATCCGACTAAAATTATCGATGTCTGGAAAAGTTATTTCGACAAACTTCTTAATGTACACAACGAACAAACAAAAGCATTTGAAATCTATACCGCAGAACCGTGGATACCGAACCTAGCGAGATCTAAGTCGAAATGTCGATAAAGAAATTTTAAAAATTCAAATCACCGGGAATAGACAATAATCCAGCCGAATTAATTGAAAAGGGAGGAACGCCACAAATCAAGGAACTGCATAAATTAATAAACGCTATATGGAGAAAGGAGGAGCTTCCAAAGGAATAAAAAAACTCTATAATAGTTCCGGTTTATAAAAAAGGCGATAAATCGGACTATAATAATTACCGTGGAATCTCGTTACTCCCAACATGTTACAAAGTTTTGAGTAATTTACTGCTAACGCGCCTAAGTGTATACGTAGATGAAATAATTGGAGACCACCAATGTGGATTTAGAAGAAATAGATCCACGTTGGACCAGATTTTCGCCTTGAGAGAAATGGGAATACAATGTCCTGGGACTGTCCACCAGCTATTCATTGATTTTAAGACTTATGATTCTATTAAAAGGGAAAAGTTATACAGTATCCTGGTACAATTTGGAATTTCGAAGAAACTTGTTCAACTTGTGAGGATGTGTCTCAGCGACCCCATAAGCAGAGTGCTGGTAGGTAACAATATGTCTGACAGTTTCAAGATTCATAACGGATTGAAACAAGGTGATACCTTGTCCCCACTACTGTTTAACTTTGCTTTAGAATATGCAATTTTAAAAACAAAAGAGGACAAAAAGGGATTAACGTTGAATGGCTTGAATCAACTGTTCGTGTACGCGGATGATGTTGATTTAATAGGGGAAGATACAGATGCACTACAAAGTAACACCGATGTCTTAGTAGTAGCGTGCGATGAGATAGAACTACAGGTAAACATAGAGAAAACAAAATACAAGATAATAAGCCGATACACAGGGAATAACGGAAATAGGTACATAACAATTAAGAATGAGAATCCAGGTTTTTCTGTGTCCATCACTGGTACAAAAACAATATAAGACCAAAAACGTGATTTACTCTGAAATAGTGTATTAATGAAAGTAATGGGTAGAAATCACTACAAGTAGCATGGAGAACGTGTAACATTCTCATTTGGTCAAAAAGTTTGAACTGTATTCGAGTTAAAAATTATAATACTGAAAAGTGTCCTTAAAATGTCCATTGCTGGCGCGTTTACCTTATCAAGATTCAGTGAAAATTCAAGAATGACAACTCTATTTACTATTTTCAATTTACTATAAACTTTTGATTGTAAAATATCCTCTTCTTGCAGAGTATTCATTTATTGCCAACATATGAAACTTTTACAAAAATGAAGATGCTTTGTCTCTTATATTTGAATACCTAGAGTCAAAATAAAAATGTTACTGGGTTTTCTCTAGTTAAAATAAAAATACGGCAATAACAAGGTATCTCTTATGTGTAAAATTGTGTTTAACTCGTATATTCTGTAAGTTGACAATAACAATAACATACTTCTGATCACAAAAATGAATTTTGCATTATATTTTTGAAGCAAAAGAAGTTACACATTCATTCAAATTCTTGACCCAAACAAAATTTTACGTACCGTACAAAATTTTATATCTTACACTTTACAAAGAAATATGGTTTGTGTTGAAGTCACAACAAATTCATGTAAATCAACAAAAAATTATGCTGAAACTATCTGGGAACTGTTTACTGTTTGATGCATAATGACCCATAAATTAAACTTTCTTACACTTTTGGTCAATTTGGATAGTACAGTATATGGGATGCAGTTCTATAACTAACTTACCTAGAAAACATTTTACTTGACGATTGTGTATAAATGCTGTACCATACATCAACACGGAGGAAAGATACAAGGAGAATTTACATCGAGATTGGCCAGATATTCGTGGGTCTTGTGAAATGAAGTGTTGTATCAAATCTTCACTACAAAGAGAAAATATACAGAGTAAAATATTACGTAGATACAGGATGCAAAATTGTAAGAAGACAGGAGCATTTATCCAATGGAAAGAAACATTTTTAGACCTGTTCTCTTCCAACTGACAATTAGCTGTTGGTGGTGGTGAAAATTGTATTGATTTTGTTAAGTTTCTTATTATAACCTTGATTTTTGGATGTGTTTCAAATTTTAATTCATATATTTTATTACATAGGAACCTACACATGCCTCGCATCCCATTTCCTATCAGTCTGTACCGCCCATGAGTTATGCGATCGAATTACCTTTCCACATATTATCCTCCAGCTGGAAGGTAGCATAAGAACTGTACTTTTCTCCCTCACAACCTAGATATTCTCCTTCGACTTCTTCCTCACCGGAGACCTATTCGATTGTCATACCTCTTGTTTTAACAGGATTCGTACTGTCTCTTGAACTTCCTAGGCGAGGAGATAACTGCATTTGTCTTAATACCCATACGATTGTGTCTTGATTTGTAAATGTAGTTTATCAATACCATTATGATAAATAAAGAACACAGAGAAAGAAGGGGGTATATGCATGAAAGATGATTCCTCGTAAAATGCATTTTAAAGTCTAACTCTCCTGCTTACTCCAAAATATTTAATATTCTTAAAACCGCTATAACTTAGTGAACGTGCGCTTTTGGATTAAAACTTTCTTAGGTGTTAGCTGTGATTATGTAGTACTTTCTACGAGGGCACATACCTTTTCCTTTTGCTCTACTCTTCAAATATCATCACTATCATAAAAAAAATCAGATTTACTCAATATTAATACAGAAATGAAGTGAAAAGATCAATATACTAATCCTTCAATAACTCTGCCATACATCTTAAATTCACGAGAACACCCAACAACGTTATCATTTTTATGTTTAAAGAACAACAGAAATTCCTGAAAAACTATAATCACACACCAGCAAATTTCGCTCCTACTTTATCCCCCACCCACTAAGATTGAAAATTTTGACGAGTAACTTGCCTTCCTTAGACCATCGTCAATCCATACTGCTTCATGACACTTAACATTATTTCCAAAGTAGAAAGCGTAAGCATCTATAGGCTTCGGTGAGAAAAAGCTCCTCGAATACTTTACTGCTACTGCAGCTGGTACCAGTTCATACATTGAAAATTCTCACCATATTAAAGAGATCCACTTCTAATAGTAAATTAGTAATGGTTTTCTAAATTCAAAGAAAACGCAGTAAAGTATTGAAACACAGTGTATTTATTAAATCGTAGGTGCTCCGAATACACCTCACTATTCCTAAGCCAGAGAAAAGTTAAATAGCTTCATATTTTTAAAAAATAGTTCAAATAGTTTTACAAATACTCATTTGGTGCAGACGTAGAATTTACGGAATTCAGTTTGAGAAGGACATGTAGACACTATCGTATGACAATGAAACAGTGTGCATTAACCGTTAAAAAAATTAAAAACCTGCCTAGTTTTGTAGTACTTTTTTGCAATAAGTTTATTGTTACTGCTTGTTTTTCTTGCATTTAATATCTCAATAGAATCGTTGTGTACAGCTGTTAGCACTCGTGACCTATTGATGAAAGTCGCGAATTTCGGATCAACGATGGGGAAGCGGCTCAGATTCGAGCGCTATCCACGTCGTCCACCCTAGTTGACGTTTATCCTAGCTTAACACCAGATAAATGCCAGGATGGCACATTGAATTAGAATTCGGATGGTCACCTTCGTTTCATTAAGAAAGAAAGGTATGGTATTACGATAGCACGTGGTATTTAAATAGGACTTGTGTTTTGATAAACGTGTGTCAATATTCCTCAAATGCTGCTTCCACACAGAAATGTAGCCTTGCAGGATGGTGTGCCTGGATTTGAAAACCTTATGCTAAGTGAGCTGTATTCACAACATAGAAATACATTATCACGGTCAATCCTGGTCTTTCATAATCAGATTCAGAGTCCCCAAATACCTTCAAAATGTCTGCGATTCAGAGTTTTTATTTGTGTGAATGAAAAAACGTTCTTAAACTGTCCTTACAATATGAATAATCGCTATATGTAAACTCTCTGGTTCGAAAACTGTTATGTAGATTGTAAAAATTGTGATAAGCGAAACGTGGCATTATCTTTCTCCGTTTCGTTAATGATTTCTTTGATCCTTGTTCTTAGACTCATTTTCGTCATTCCAATATATTTAATATTCCACGTGCATGGCACTTCTTACATTTCTAAACATTTACCTTTTAATTTAATGTTATACTTATTGATATTGAAAGTGTATATTCTTATTCACTGAATTTCACGAAGCACTTTTTGAGACCATCATCATGTGCAGACAGCTTTTGTTTAAATATATGTGTGTATTTACATATAAAATATTAAAGACAGAAATAAAAGAATAGTTGTATGCAAACATTTTTTAAAGGTTGTTGCACTAGAAGCTACATGATCATCTGTATTTTGCTGTTTTCAAGTCTGAGTACCATTAAAAATTACCAAATGTATTTTGTCAGTTGTAGTGACTTATATATTTTTACGCAAAAAGGGCAATTATTATTTAAAAAATACGTACTGTGGAAACTGTAATTTTTTATGTCCTCTTAATATAGGTGAAAAAATACCTACTGTGGAAATTGTAATTTTTTGTTCTTTTAATATAGGTAAAAATTCTTCCGCCTTTCTTCAGGCGAAGAACAATTTATTGTGTTGAAATGTGTTTTTTGAATGGATACGTGTATTTGAAAATGTAAATAAACGTGACAAAGTTCAAGTATATTGAACGATAGAAACAAAGTTGTGTAAGGTGTTTACATTCTGATTTGCTATGTTTCGGAACTTTAACGTCAACTGTTTTATAACTGTTGTTAGGTCGTAAGGCATTGAACATACATGTACAACTCTATCTGAATTGATTTAGCAACACGATGTAAGAGGGCATTCCTATTAAAAGTAATTTTACAGCATTAGAAATAAAGGTATTCTCAAATTAATTTCGTTATCTATTAGTACAATCTAATCTAATCATTCTAATACGTCGAAAGGTAATGCGTGGAATTTTTTCTTCCACCTTACAAACTCTGTTCCTTCTACCAGGATTTGGACACTGAAATTAATTAAAAACTTTTTTTTTTCCGCTAGATCTCCTTGACGAAGATGCACAATTACACACTAAACAATATACAGTACACAATAAAGTCACTTACAATTTTCGGCTACAACCGTCTTCACTTGTTAACTAGAAAGAAGTTCACTGAACACACGTGCACAATTTTTAGATGGAGAAACAAGATATATATATATATATATATATATATATATATATATATATATATATATAAAAGATGGTAAACAAGGTAGAAAAAAATAATACTTACATAGTGAAATATTGAGATAGGAGCACACAAACTTCACAAACACTATAGAAAATTAGTACGTTTCGCAATTTCGTTTTCAACTGGCAGGTAGAAAAATGGACAGAGAGACAGGTGCGGGAGTGGTGTTTAGGAAACGTCATATTGCCAATGCTGCTGGGTGACAGTGAGGCCAGGTTATGGAGGCGGAAAAATGACTAGATGGGTCGGAGAAAACACCAAGTGGAGAAGAAAGTGAAAAGATTACTAGGAGCAAGTAAGGGGCTTCCTGAAGAAATAAGAGGATAAAGAATCGGAGGGGAGGGGGAAACAATAATAATAATAATAAAATTAACAATAATGATGAAGATGAAGGGAAAAACAAAGAAAAATTATAGAAAGATAGAATAAAATAAAAGTGCAACTAGAGACGGAACAAAGAAGAGAATTGAAGAAGAAGACGGCACTGCGTTAGAAGGAGTTACAGGCAGTTGAGGCCGGGTTCATGGTTGGCGGAAATGATGGAGAAGTACGTCTGTTCCCATCTTTTTCTTACTGAGTCAGGGTTCAGGACCTTTAGGATTCTAACTTGTAAGGTTTCGTCAAAGGTGCAGCCGTGATAAGAAGTGTGTTCGGTATGAGGAGGTGCGGAAGTTGAGATTTGGAGGAGTGGCGATGGTTGTTGATGCGGAATGTTAGAGGAGTTTGGGTTTCGCCAATCTAGAAGGCGGAACATAGGTTACAGAGTAGGAGAAAAACGAGGTTGGAAGATATGCAACTACCGGAGTACGTCTGAAAGAGTATGTCTGGGGAGTGACAGGATGTACGAGCGAAAGACTGGGATAAGTCTTGGGAGTGACAGGATGTACGAGCGAAAGGCTGGGATCAAAACTAGGACAGGTTTTGCAGCGGGGTCTATTGCACTTGCTAGGTTTGGGGGGAGGGGGCGGAATTTGTCCAGGTCTGGGGAGAATCGTGTTGAGATTCGGAGGTCTGCGGTAGACTATTTTGTGACACGACAGGAAAACTCTTTTCAGTTCAGGTGATGCAGTGAGTATGGGGTGTGCCAGTTTGAGGAGCTTTTGGAGGGCCTGAAGGCTGGGGTGATACTGGGTGAGAAGATTGGGAGCGGAGGGAGCTTCGCGGGGAGGTCGGTTGGAGTTAGGGTGATTACGGGCATGGTCCACTTGTTTACGGATGAGGTGTTTGGGATATCCACGGTTAGTGAGAGCTGAGGAGAGGGTACTGAAATAGTTACTGAGCAGATCATCAGAGGAACAGATGCGGGAGCCCCGGATAGCAAGAGCGTATGGAAGAAAGCGTTCATTATGGTATGGATGGGAGCTGTTGAAATGGAGATACTGCATACTGTTGGTAGGTTTGTTGTGAACGCCTGTCTCAAGTCGATTTATCTTGAGCCAGACATCCACACCAAGGAAAGTTATGTGTTCCCTCGAGAAGGACCAGGTGAACTTGACAGTGAGTGCAGTTGAGGTTTTACAGAAATGTTTGCAGAGACTCTCAATTATATATATATATATATATATATATATATATATATATATATATATATACTAACACAAAGGAAAGCCGGAAGGGCAGTTTAAGGTAAATTTATGATAAAAAGGAAGGAATTTACTTACAGCTTATTTGTTCCATATTAGAACACACACACAGATGATTTCAATATTTTGGGCTATAAAGTCCATATTCTTGATTATAGAAGAAAAGACACACGTGCAGATTGAATAAAAGACTGAGACGACAGTGGCACCACGTAGCGGACGACGTATCAAGCTTGGAGAACAATCGACTGCTGTATAACACGTAGATCTACAATCAAGAATATTGACTTTATAGCCTGGGTCACTTCAAAGCGGCGGGGAGATGGTGACGGATGACTTCAAGCACAGCTGGCTGGTTGTGCTTCTAAAAATGACTGGCTTTGCGGTGGTATGGCCAAGCCCTGGCATAGACCGTCGACAGGCCGAGTTGGCAGGCAGGTTGATGACCAGAATGAAGACTGTTGTCGGTTGCCTCTTGCTGAGCATGTCAATTGATGTCCATTGATCATCATGTTGTTTACTCCGTCGCTATTTATTGTGAACCCAGGATTCTTAGGAATGCTCTTCCTAGTTGTCCGCATTCTTGACTGTCTGGTTCTGGTTGTATACTGTAGCGTACCTTGTAAATGTCACCTTAAAATGAGATCCTTTTCCTTCTGGCAATAACTGTATAGCGCGTAGATCTACAATCAAGAATACGAAATTTATAGCCCAAAATGTTGAAATCATCTGTGTATATTTATGTGTGTGTTCTAATAAGGAACAAATAAGCTCTAAGTAAATTCCATCCTTCTTATAATAAATTTAACTTATATATATACACACACACGCACACACACACACACACACACACGCATATATATATATATATATATATATATATATATATATATATATATATAGATAGATAGATAGATAGATAGATAGATATAAGATAAATTAAGACAAATGAAGGAGAAAAAAGGATTACTTACAGCTTACTAACGCATTAGATCACACATTTTCATATGTACACATAAAAAAAGTCGCTATATTTCGTGTATTCACACCTTTTCAAGTACAGAGGAAGGGAACGAAGTTCACGTGTTAACAAAGTACAAGTTTGAAGAGACAGTGACGACACGTAGCGGACAAAACATCAAAACTAGAGAACAACTGACTGCTGTAGCGCGTATATATCCGGAACTTGAAATAATAATAACTTTATAGCGTGTAAGTACAAGGTGGGATCGTGGATGGAAATGTGTTGAAAATGCAGAGGAAAAGGGGAGCTTAGAGTTATTGAAGGTTAAGGCCAGGTTTTATTTTCGCGCTCAAACCGTGAATAAAGGCATTCTCCCACAGACGGCGTGTTGAGGTGCTGGTCGTAAGTGGTAAAATGAGGATTATGGCAACCAAGAAAGATAGATAAAAATTGGTATTGTGGGACTCGGTGTGCAAGGAAACTGGGGCATCCGGTTTGTTGATAGTACAGAAGTGACGATGGTTATTAATTTGAATGTTAAGAGCACAACTTGTTTCCCCCACATATATCATATATATATAAATGGATTTTGTTATTGTTTGCGTTTTCCAAGTATTACTCAATGATAGAAGCCCAACTTTTGTGTCAATTTCCTCTACCTGTATTAAATTCGGTAATTTTTTAAATTATAGAACGCTTCCACAACAGTCCTATCAATGTTATTTTCTAGAATTATGAATTATTCTAGCTGATGCTATCTGATGTTTATATTGTAATAACAAGGATTATAGAAGGGGTTGTTAAGCTTTAGTGCATTTGTTGATAGAATGTGCCTTGCTTATAGACACCCTTTAGCTGCTGCTTCCACGCCTTCTTCTCAGGGCCTCTGCTGGACTTTGCTCGGCAATCGTCGTTTGATCAATCCTGCTTTACTTAGTAGGGTAAACGCTTATAGCTTATTTGAAACTCTTTTGGTTGCAGACTTGCCTGGTAACAAGGAGTGAACTGCACCGCTGGCGTATGCTGGCGTATATCTTACTTACTTGAAATGAAAAGCAAGACCGAAGATGTGAAATAGCTTCTTTATTCTAGGAACTTCCTTGTTAGCAGGAAGTGATCCTTATTTTTTAGTCCGGTTGACGAGCTGAGGATACAACGGCGATACAAGTGCTTATATAGACTTTTCTCTAAGACCCTAAGGTACAATTCTCTAAGACTCTTAATGGCAGTAGTGTGGCATTCTCTTCTTCAGTGGTTTTAACAAAGGTATTCCTCACCGCTCTATTTTGGGACTGAAGTTATTTTGTTTGTATATCAATGATTTGTCTCAATTCATAGATTCAGAAAATGTAGTATTGTACGCTAATTATATAAATGTTTTAGTAACTGGAAACACTCATCAGGAAGGAAAAAGTAACTTAAAATCAATGATTTGATATTAATAGATAATCCGAGCATAAATGAAGATAAATAATAAAAAATATATTTTTGTTTTTCTCACTGACCATTTATTTTTCCCTACATAATAGTAGACTACTTAAGTTTGGAATACTCTTCTAAAAGTACATATTTGAACTTAATAAAATACTGAATGGTGCATACAGTCTCTCGACAAACTCTGTTCTTATATTATAAAAAATTCTATGCTCTTATTACCTTTAGAATAATATTTTGAGGTGCATCACATGTGAGTGTAAATACTTTTGTATACAAACCAAGGTTGTTAGAATTATTTTTAGTACGAACCCTAGGTCACCATGCAAAGACGTGTTTATATCTAAAAAATTCTAAGTTCCATATCTAAATATTAATAAGAGCGCAGTATTTACTAAAATAAATAGTCACTTATTTACTTATACTACACATATGCACTTACTATATAAGACAAAATATAAACATGTTTATAGAAAGACAAAATTTCTCAACTACAATGGGAAGATTCTCTGAAGTGTAAAAATTACTAACTCATTAAAAAAGGAAGAAAAAAGTTGTTTTTTCTATAATAAAGTAACAATTTTGTTGTTATAGATAACAACGAAATAAAAACAGTAGTTCTCGTTACTGATATTAATATTAATACATACTAATATTATTGTAAAGTGACGTGAATTATGCAACCTAAGTATGCATATAAACACGTGCTATCGTAGTATGCGTAATAAAACACGTGCTAAGTGTTTACAAACAAATAGTGGAAAACGGAGGAAGCCGACAACAGAGACCGATAACAACCGACGACGAAGACGACATTTAGAAGTGCAGATTCAGCGCTGCTGGGACAGAAGCTCTGGTATAAAAGGCGTGGTCACCACAAGTGGCACTATTCTACTACGGGAATAGTCCATTTTTTTCTTCCCTCACCTTGATCGTACCTGCTACGGGGTAGGCCACCTATCTTACCGCCTTATCTGCTACGGGATAGGCAAAACTCCCTAAGTCCAGATCTGCTACGGGATTGGACTTTTCAAACACCACTACAGCTCGATCCCGCTACTGGGCTGGGAGCTTTCTTTCTCTGCCAGGCAGCAATCCGTTGCTTGGGCCAACTGCCAGCGGCAATCCGTTGCTTGGGCCAACGTCAACCGCAATGAAAGGAAACTTATATAGAAAAGGTAATTGAGATTCTCGACGTCTAAATTGTAATGGATCATGATTAAACGTTAAAATTATTCTCAGCAACAAGGAAACAATTAAGTTTGTCAAAACAGAGCAGCACGAAACAGTGAGACTATTTATGTTCTCATTAGTATTTTCCTACGAAAGGAAATCTTTCCACCATAACCAGGATTTGACCTTGGTTCACAAGAAATAAGGATTGTTACGTGTATTCGTCTTTCTTCACAAGTGACGTGCGCCGATCTAAAAAATATTAGTGATGTGAATGTTAACACAAGAACCTTTCTAAGAAGTTTTTTAAGTTTTGTAAACAGTTTCACCTTGGACAGTTGTATTTCTCCTACATGAAAGTTCCCAGTACTTCTTTCAATTAGAAAATGGACTGATATAAATATTACCTAAAAACTTGTCTTTACACTCACTCGCTCGACCACCGTCATTAATATTAGTGCAGAAGTAGTATTTAAACAAGAAATTTAGTCTTTGTAGAGGTAATAAACCATAATGGCGACGTCAGATAGCGAAGATTTTGAGAGTGCAGACGAAGGTGAAGATATTGATACAGGGACGCCATTTCTTACTCCATCACGAGAACATGTGAATGAGATAAGGTCCATACAAAAGGAGATAAGTCAGTTAAGTTTGAATGAAAAAGCGAAATAGAGTCCACCGTTGAAAGCTTTACCAAAGAATCAGAGAATACTGGCGATAGGGTTCAAAAGGAACAAAGTGTTGATAGTAATAAAAGCGATGAGACTGTAACAAGGCTGAAAGAAGTTCCACAGATACAGTTAGAAGGAAATACTCAGATAGAGGAAGATGAAGGAGCGAATAAAAGTAATCAGCGGAGAAGACAAAAGCCGAAAGAGTCGAAAATCCTGTGTTCGTAAATTAGGAGCAATGAAGCTAGGCACAAAAATTAAGTCAAGTGAAGAGAAGTTGGTGGAAAGGAAAGAAGAGATAGTTACTGTGTCTAGGAACTCCAAAACGGAAAATAGGAAATCGAATAGTGAAGCGTCGAGTGAAAACGAAGTTCTTAAAGAAGAGAAAAGTGAAAGAGACGTTGAATATACAAGTGTTCAATCCCATTTGATGGAGAAGACCAGCGAAGAATCTTCAAATATTTCCAAGGAACTTTCATCGCGAAGAGCAGACGAAAAGGGCTCTTGGGGTTGGAGTGGCTGGGGCTCTTACATTCTTTCGACTGCAGCTATTAGTGTCAACACGTTGACGTCTCATGTTTCCCAAGGAATAAGCACGGTATTGGAAACGGTGGAGACAGGAATCGGAGCCCCCGATCCAGAGGAGCTTGCCAAACAAGATAAGCTTTTAGAGAAAGAGATTGCAGAAAAGATAGAAGAACTTGAAAGTAAAGAGTCAAAGGCAAAAGAAGAGACTGAATTGATTGAATCCGAAAAGACACAGGATTTGTTTAAAATTGGGAATCTCATGTGCGGAGTGACGCAGATAACAAAAATGGTCGAAAGTACAGGAACCAAAGTACTCAGTGGTGGTTTAGATACGTTAGAAGTCATTGGAAAGAAGACAATGGAAGTTCTTCAAGAAGGTGACCCTGGTTTAAAGAAAAGGAGAGCTTTCTTCCACGGAGATAGGCCTATTCTATCTCAGGCCTTAAGGGAAGCCAAAGAGAAAGCCGTAGCCGAAGAAAAACAAGCAGCGAGAAGAATTCATTTTGAATCATTGTTTGACGATTATCAAGGTTTCGTTCACTTGGAAGCATTAGAGATGCTCTCGAAACAATGCGAAATGAAGATACAATCTCTCTTGTTGAGTAAAAACGGTTCAGAACTTCAAGATTTGCAAATGAAGTTGAATGATATTAGGGAACTTTGTGACATCCCTGATATAGATTCTGATAATAGCTCCAATGAAAGATTTGATGAAGTAATACCCCAAGCTATCAAATGGCTTGGAGCTTAGATCTCTTCAGATAAACTCTTGAAAACATGGGAAGATATATCATCGTGGATAGAGGAGTGTCAGAGGCAGCAGGAGAGAAGTACCGATGTAACAGCGCGGCAGATCAGTTTAACAGCAAACAAACATAATAATCAATAATAATAATTAAGTATTCGACTTGGCTTCGATAGAAGTCTGCACGCCTGCATTAGCCAAATTACTACGTTAAGATTCGTCAAACAGTTATCTTCGAAAACGGAAATTACTTTGGAGTTAAAAAAATTACAGAACTTTATATATTTAGTTCAAACACGCTTGGGCCACTCGTAAAGTGTTAAGTGACAATTCCAGCTCTTGATTACGAAGTGCAAAATCACTCGACAGATCAACACAACAGGAAACATCTTAAATTCGAAAGGTATGTTGCTCTCTCTAAAATTAACTATGTTGGTATATGTATTCAATTTGGTGTGATCTTGGTAATGGGAGCTCTAAATTCATTTGTAACCTTTTGCTATTCAATATTTCAATGTAGTTTGTAAGTAAATTCTCAATTCTCATTAGAGTCATGATCAAGTATTCCGACGTCGACGAGATGTGCTGACATCTCCTATGTAAATCCATGTTTTGTTTAAATAATTTTTGTGTATTTGAATTATAATCTGAGCTACGACTTACAATAAATGTCGATATTAAATGTTTATTTGTGTTTGCTCTACCAAAAGCCCAGTTTGTTAAGAATGTGTTCAGCACCTAACTTCTAGGTACCTTCACGACAAGTCGGTCATTTTTCATGATGTTCAGCATCATAATTGTCTTGTATTGACCCACAGGTCGGTCTGTTATCACTTAAGTTAATAGCTACTAAGTTTGACTTGAATGCATTCGACATCAACCCAGAACTCTCAGATAACTAAAAAGTTCTGGTCAGAAATTTACTATACCGATACAGGGACATATTTTCTTATGCGGCCACAGACATCGGATTTTTTAGAGGTTACACACAAAAAATAAGTGAACATATTTACTTTCAGTACAATGCTAATCACAGTGCTAACACCGTTTTACATAGTCGCCACCTTTATTTTTCTTGCTAGCTTGACTTTGCTTGTGTATGTGTGCCGCCGAAGGAAGAGGCAATCGCTACGAACTCAAGTGGAAACAATTCACATAGTCCACACAATAGTCATAACTGACAACACGCCTGTCCCGATAGTACATCAGGAACTCCCATCAAAGAGCAAGAGTACTATCGACGATTTAGTGTATAAATATTAACAATATTCAACAGCAAATTTCCCATCACTTCACGTTTGATGGAGATGACTGCGATTTGACTCACGATCCAGCTTACAAGTGAAGATAATACGGAGAATTCAACACAAAAAACCGATCATCAATAACCAATTTCCTATGTTTTGTTAGTGATAGTGGTAGTGGGGACCGCATTGCAGTTTTAGTGATTATATTCAATTTATGTGCAGTGTGTTTGTGAAAAATTGCCTTTGAGCAATTTTTTACAACCCCGTGGGGGAAGGGTGTAGTGACGTGAATTCTGCAACGTAAGTATGCATAAAAACACGTGCTGTTTACAAACAAATAGTGGAAAACGGAGGAAACCGACAACAGCGACCGAAGGCAACCGACCACGAAGACGACATCTAGAAGTGAAGATTCAGCGCTCTTGGGACGGAAGCTCTGGTATAAAAGGTGTCGGGCCATCACAAGCGACACTGTTCTGCTAAGGGAAACGTCAACTCTCATCTTCTCTCTCTTTGGTTGTACCTGCTACGGGGTAGGCCATCCTATCTTATCACCTTATCTGCTACGGGATAGGCAAAACTCCCTAAATCCAGATCTGCTACGGGATTGGACTTTCCAAACACCACTACAGCTCGATCCCGATACGGGCCTGAGAGCTTCCTTTCTCTACCAGGCAACAATCCGTTGCTTGGGCCAACTGCCAGGCGGCAATCCGTTGCTTGGGCCAACGTCAACCGCAACCAAAGGAAATTTATATGGAAAAAGTAACTGAGGTACTTTGTACCTCAAATTTAGACCTCCATAGTTTTGTACGGGAGACTCTTTTTATTAATTTTATTGACTTTTTAGTGAAAGGTGAAGGAAAAAAATCCAAACATTGACCCTTTTATTGTTCTATCTGCTCTACCTACCAAAGAACAAATTATTGAGTGACGGCACCAGACTCAGCTAAACTGAGCGTTGGGGAAACAATTAAGGCGCATCCCGCAAGGAAACATTACGATATAGATGTAGTAGTATATAAGAAAATAATTATTAATTTGATATGTTTCTACTAACGAAAGAAACATTCTTAGTGTTGAAAACAATCTAGTTAACGAATATAAAAGTTAAACCTAAAGTGGCTTCTTTAAATGATTGGAAGCTACTAAATGTGTACTACATTGTGTTATGAATAATGATGGCTTTGATAGGTAATGCTTTGGTTTCCGACATTATTTTAAAATTCCACTCCCTCAAGATGCGCCTAGACTACGTACTTTTTTCTAAAGTTTATGAACAGGTTGAATATAACTTGCGCTGTACTGATAGTCATATTGTTCCTAATTATAACTAATCAAGAGTTAGATTTTGCAGTAACTACTCATTCTAGTGCTTACTCTTTGTGTATCAGATTGTACAATAAACTACGTACTCACCTGAAGAGTATTTAAAACATAAATACATTTAAATCTGAGTTATTCAGTATATTGGTAAATAATGGCTATTGTGCAGTCAATGATAATTAAGTGGTAACTCATTATGTGGTAACTTATAGCGATGTTAATTATACGCAGCTTCTAAAATTAAATATAATCCTGTGAATTGGATTGCATTTTTGTTTATGGCCTTTAGGCATGTAAGGCTCAGACCGCGATAGGGGAGGGGAAAGTATTCGGGAAGGTGTCGGCCAGGGCCTATGTTGAAGGTGCCATCCCGTCATGTGCCTGGTGTGACTGAGGAAAAACCCTAAAAAAAACCACACACACAAAAGACATAATGCTATTCAGTACGTTGAGGATGACCAACGTTCTTCGAGTAACACAACTAAAAAAGCCACTCAACAAATGTAGCATAACACCAGCATTGAGCACACCAGAAAATCATATACAGGATACAAAAGTTATATCACGGACAACACACAACTAACAGGAGAAAGTTACTATAGCTGTGGAAAAGATGCATAGGGTTACCTGCCAGTAAGAATTAGCTAACATGAAATACTCTGAAGTTATTCTTTACGAACCAGCAGCATTTTCTAATATTTTAACTAACAGTTTGTTACCACAAAATTATTGTCAAAATGTGTTAGTGTTCCTTGTGACGATGTCCTATGGAGTCACTCTCTGACATATTTTTTCCTCACTCACATTTCTGGAAGAATACAAAGCTAACTGGGATAACTTCTACCTAATATATTCTGACGGCATTAAAGATACAAATGCACCAGCGTGTGTGGTCTGGGATCGTAAAAAAAATATACTGTACATTACAATACAAACCCGAACATCTTTTTCAGAATTTTTTATCTTGAGTGCTTTGGATTATATAAAACTTTGGGCTATAGTTTGCTATTAAATATGAAAATGATTTTGACTTTGACTCACTCAGAGTGCTCTCCAATTCATGCAATCTACTTACAAACATATGTTTAACATGCACCCTATTATTTATGACATCTTAAAAGTTCTCCACCTGAATAAAAATATTGGTAAAACAATTCATTTTGTGTACCTTTCCTCTCACGGAAAGGTTCTAATTCATCCCGACCTAGTTGATTCTTTTGCAAAACACAGTAAAACTTTTCCTAAATTACTAAATCTTGACGTTTTTGGAATATTACTTTAACCTACATTCGTAGTCAGATTAAAATTGTGTGGGGGAAAAAATGAGGAATTACATCCCGAGACAAATACTTATAACCACATGTGCACCAACAAATCATGCGCGTCTTAAAGCACACTTATACAAAATTGGCATTGGTTCTTCTCCCGTCTGTGAATGTTTAAAACCTGAACAAGAGTTCTTCTGGACTATCCTAAATATAAAAGCAACAGAGCTACACTTATGAAATCATTATACCAACTTAAAATTCCCAAACCCATAACTCTGTTTAATATACTTTCAGGGGTGTAGCCACGGGGGGAACAGAGGGCCGTACCGCCCCCCCCCCACAAATAGCGTGTGTGCCACCCAAATGAAATTTGGGATAAGACAATAGATATACTGTTTTGGGCACGTCGTACACGACACCTGTGGGTTAGTCCCTGTGAAATCTTCCAGCTTGGCTGCTCGACCCCTTTCAAAAAATGTATTTTTTAAATATTTATATCCCTTATATAAGAATAGCTCAAAAGGGGTATTATTTTATTTTTATACCAATCTGTTAATTGTTGGCAGCCAGTTTAGTATTGCGGCGTATACCAAAATTTGTGTTAGCAGACTTTTACGGATCGTTTATAATAGGACATTCAAACAAAAAACATTCTTTTCTTTAAAATCCACTTGAAAATTTTAGTCTTCTGTATGAAAAACCAAAAACGTAAGCGAACTGGTCAAAATAGTATCGAAATGTGATTGCTGAAATAGAAAGAGTTCCGCTGTTCAGGACGCTTTTTCGCCGAAAGAGTAGGAAGATCAAAGTTGATTTTTTGTGCACTATTAACATATCAAAGTATGTTGAAGGTATGTTTCCCTAATTTTTTATGAATTTTTGAAAATAAAAAAAATATGTATTTTTTGAGTTTTAGATGCCCAATATCTCTGGTGAAACAAAATATAAAAATCTAATTTATAATACATTATACATTTATGTCAGAAACTACGGTAAAAAATGGAACTTTGATATTTAAATTTGAAGGGAGCTACACATTTGGTGCAAATTGGGGGTGAATAATGCTCATGCGCGCTATGATATAAATATTGGAGATTCTTATCTCTGGTGAGAGACCAGATATAATTCAACTTTTTTTTTTACATGTTAGGCACTTATGTAAGGAGAAACTAAAGTAGAAATTTCAACTTTGATGTTTGAGTTTGAAAAAAGTTGCGAATTTGCAAATTTGGGTGAATAATGCTCGTGTGTGCTTTGGTAAATTTTATATTACCACCAGAATGCCCAGGAAAGATATGAATGCGCAAAGTAGGTCCTGAAATATCCTTGTAAGAGAGATTATTTTATATATATATATACCAGGTGTATAAATATGAAACCGAAATTTGTGCATAGACGGCGTTAGCTGTCACTGTGGCTACCGTAAAACTGCGTCCTTGGCGCCACTTGCTTGTTTTGACTGCTGATAACGATTTGCAACTCACAACCAGACAAGTTTCATGTCATAGTGTAGTGTTAATAGCGTTGAACATGACGCAATTTGTACCTACAAACTACGATGTGCGGACAGCATTGATTTTTTGTTACCATTTGAAGAAAACTGCTGCAGAATCACATTGCATGCTTGTCGAAGCTTACGGTGATCATGCTCTTGGTAAGTCACAGTACTATGCGTGGTTCACAAATTTAATTTAAAAGTGGCGATTTTGAGGTGAGAAACGAAGAAAACCGAAAAAGTTTTCAGACAGCGAATTGGAAGCTTTGTTGGATGAGGATGACGCTCAAACACAACAGCAACTAGCGAATCAATTAAATGTGACACGAGAAGCAGTTTCCATCCGTTTAAAAGCCATGGGCAAGATTCAGAAGGTGAGAAAATGGGTTCGACATGCATTGACTGAACGACAGCAGGAAAACCGAGAAACCACTTGCGAAATTCTGCTCGCCAGGTACAAAAGGAAATCATTTCTCCATCGAATTGTGACTGGTGACGAAAAGTGGATCTATTTCGAGAATCCTAAGCGTAAAAGATCGTGGGTAACTCCAGGAGAACCGGCGACATCAACTGCAAGACCAAATCGCTATGGACGGAAGACAATGTTTTGTGTTTGGTGGGATCAGATGGGAGTGATCTATTATGAACTGCTGAAACCTGGCGAAACCGTTAATACCCAACGTTACCGACAACAAATGATCGATTTGCATCAAGCTTTGCGTGAAAAACGACCAGAATATGACCAAAGACAACATAAAGTGATTGTGCTTTACGATAATGCACCCTCCCACACAGCAAAACCGGTCAAGGAAACGATTGCGACGTTTGGCTGGGAAATCCTTCCGCATGCGGCTTCCTCACCAGACTTGGCACCTTCCGATTTTCACTTATTTGCATCCATGGGACACGTACTTACTGACCAGCGCTTCACATCTTACGAAAATGGGTTGATGACTTGTTTGCAGCACAAGAGGCACACTTTTTTTGGTCTGGCATCCACACATTACCGGAACGATGGGAGAAATGTATCGCTAGCGATGGCCAATACTTCGAATAAAATAGTTCTTAGCATTGTCATCCAATCACTGTGTCTTTTCTGTACATAAATTCCGGTTTCATATTTACGCACCTGGTATATACAGTGTTCAGTTGGTAACATGGATGCTCCGCATGGTCTTTGTTCATTCCATTATGCAACGAAGCCTTCTGCAAAACGTTACCACCTTCCTATGAGTGTGTGAAGCGTTTATACAGCTGTCTGCATCTGTTAATACTTAAACATTTCAATCATCATTACAGTAGTAAAATCGTAATTCTGATAGTAATAAAGAATATTTCTTTCCAGAACAATTCTTTATACGAGTTAGTAAAGCACACACGAGCATTACTGATTTCCAATTTGAAAATCTATAAGTCCCTTCAACTCAAATAAGAAATTTGACTTTTCTACCTTAGTTGCTCCTGACATAAGTGTATAAATTGTGGAATAATTAGGTTTTTATCTGGCCCCCCATCAGAGAACTAAACGTTCACGAGCATCTTTCAACTAATTGCAAATTTGTAATTCCTTTCAAACTCAAACATCAAAGTTCATATTTCTACCGTAGTTTCTCCTGACAAATGTGAAGAAATTTGAATAACATGTGAAGAAACATTACTTTTATATTTTATCCCACCAGAGATATTGGGCCTCCAATATGTATAAAATGCATTTTTTTTTTATTTTCAAAAGTTCATAAAATATTAAGGAAGAATATGTCAACATTTATATTCTGTATACCTTCAGTGTACTTTGATATGTATTAGTGTAAAAGAAATTAACTTTAATTTTCAATTCCTTCCGGGTGAAAAAGCACTCTGAAAACTGGAATTGTTTCTTTTTCGACAATCACACTTAGATTCCGTTTTGATCAGTTCGATTACGTTTCAGGTTTTTCATGCAAAGGACTAAAATTATGAAGCTGATGTTATTACAAAGAATGGTTTGTGTTTGAATATCCAATGATAAGCCAGTCAGCAAATATTACATTGTTCGTAAAAATGAGCTAACACAAATTTTGGTATGTTCCACAACACAAAAATGGACACCATTGATCAATCAGTTGGTAAAAAAATAAAAGAATACCCGTTCTGAACTATTCTTATATCAGGGATATAAATATTATTATTATTTTGAAAGGAGTCAAGCAACCAAACTGGACTATTTCATATGCACTAAGAACGTTGAATAAACGTTGAACTATTTTGGATAAACACGAAATATGTGAAATAAGAATTGAAGCTTTCCTGGCGGCGAATATTATACAGATGTTCTCGGGATTATCGTCGGACTTCACCTGGCTGATATCCCGAGAACATCTGTATAACGAAATATGTGATACTCTTTGGTACTTGTAGAGGTGTCTCTCTCTAAGCTAATACGATGCCATCCCGTGGCAATTTCATTATGGAGCAAATTTACACTTTGACATCCTGGTTATTGTTAGTGAAAAATAAATTTATTGCATTAGAAACAGAAGTACTCAAATTACTTTCGGTACGAGTTTGTACTAATGTGTTTCAGTTTGAAGATAAGCACAACATCGAAAAAGGACACTTGGCTATGAGAAGTCCACTGTTCCCAATTTTCGCTAACATTACCATGGACCATCTAGAAATATCTTTGCTATCCAAACCAGAACTAAAGATTATTAGGTATGCTCGTGATGTTAATAAGGGGCTCCTCGTATACAATTCGGATTCCGAGTTAGGTTTTCTTCTAAAAGGCCTTCATTCATTTCACCTTAAAATCAATCTCAGAGATGAGCTAGAAAGCTACAGAAAAATCGACTTATTTAGACTTCGTAATTTACAGGAAAAACAAGTTGCTCCATACTGCTTACAGAAAACTCACACCTCCACAGTTTACATTCATCAACAATCTGGTCTAACCGCCAGAAGGAAATGAGTGGAAATTTTTTCGCTAGGTTTAGAAAATGGTTATACTAACATTCAACTAGAAAAAGTGGCGTAGAATTGCACTATCAACTTTCAGCAAATCATAAAATCAAAATCGAAAACAAAAATATTCCAAATATGTTAGGATGTAATTAAAGGATTTTTTCCACAAACATGGCATAACTCCTGCTTTGTGCACACCCATATCACTAGAAAATCATTCACAGGGTGCAAAGATTATTTAAAAGATAATAATAAAAGCATCAGGAGTATACGAAGCAAATTGCAACTGTGAGAAGAAATCTGTACCTGAGAGCTAGAACTACGTAAGTCACAAATCCTTGTTTTCGAGAAAGGAAAAGAAGAAATATTTCCTTTCACATAGAAACTAAATGGACAAACTACATAATAGGCATACTTGTTTACATTATCTAACATGTTTGTTTACAACATGAATCATGAAACCTTCCGAATATTGTATAAAACTGCAACAATCACATTTTGGCCAAAATTGGACCTGCACGGTTCTAGGTCTCAGGTACAGAAATACATAAGCTAGGTATGGCAAAGTGTTGAATATCAGTTAGAATCAATGAACATGAAAGGGAGGTCGACTCAGACAGCCTTGTGTTGGATTTTTCCGAACATTTGCGACCAGAACGTCATCAGATAGCTGGTTCCAGGCTAATTCATTATTTCACTAATAATATCGAACGGACTGCTATGCCAACATGTTACTTCATTTTTTAAAAACCCTGAATTAAAGAGAGATAGGGGAAATCCACATACAGCTTGGGGCTTCTTCACAGAAGTAATGACTTTTTGGAAACGCAAGCCATAACATTCTTCACATTTTTAGACCGTCATCTTTGTCCCACTATTTATATTGAGTTATGATAAAATCAAATCACTAATTTAAAAGTTTTCCTGGATTGAAAAATATCACGAATATTTTAAAAATCATTTTTGTAGATTTTTTATTTTCTTATTTAAATCAATTGTGGCACTGAAAACAACCTCCAACTTATTTCTCCTTTTCAAATACCTTAACCAGTAAAAAACAAAAGTAAAATTCACAAATATGTGATATTTTACGCTTCCATAGGGAAGATAGCTATGGAAAATAGACAATTGCAACAACTTGAAATAATTTTGAAAATGACATGACGTTATTGACTGATATATTTTCAAAGGAAAGTTAGCACGTAGGAAACTTTTACTTTATTTTCGTCGACACACGAAGAATGAAGTGATTTCCAAGGGGTTTTTGAGCTCAAGTTATTTGCTCAGAAATGTTAGCTTTCCTTTTAAAATGACATCAAGATCTTCCTTTCTTCCTAATTAATTGCATATTTTGTAGTCGTAATTTCCTCTTTTCTCTAGGCTACATCTCCCGAACAAAATATTCTGGGATTTATTTAAGTTTACTTCATTTCGTTTAGAGTTTCTAGTCCTCAAAGATGTACTACCAACTTGGTAACACCCTATGACAATATTCCATAAAATAAGACCCCAGTAGCACACAAACGTTGAAAATACATGGATTAAACGTTAGTACCGAGACGTTATGTTACCGTTATAAATGTACCGAAATGTCCACCTGTTCAACGTTTATTCGATGTTGAATAATGGTTGAGAAGAAACGATGAAGAAACGGGTTTAGTTGGCCAAAACAGAGCATGAATGCTGTCTATTGGTATACACACATTTAGTTTCATTTTATCTGTTGCTTTTATCACGATATACGGTGTTAATTTTCCAACAGTAAATAATCCGAGCGGCTGCTGTGGGGTTCGAACACAGGAACGTTCTGCACTTCTCGTTGGTAGCTCGACGCGTGGACCACTTATCCAAGAATCGACCTCGAGAGGTCACTACTCTGTCACTTTCACTGTATCGTTGAAATTCAATGTTCGTTAAAATATGGTTTAAAATTCAACCTGTTTTCAACATGCAAATGAAAACATGAAAATTATAGTTATTTTAATTGTATTTGTTTTTAATTATAATGTTTAAGCAATTAAATTAGAAATACAAGTGTGAGACGAAATCTAGGACATAGTATGAATTATAGTTCAAAGTACGTCACATTAACGTCATATTAACGAAATTCTAACTTCGTTGAAATACGGTTTAAAATTCAATCTGTTTTCAATGTGCACATGAGAACACCAAAATTAGTTTGTGTCATTCAATTAGTTTTTAATTATATTCTTTGACATAACATTAGTAAGAAATGCATTACACAAAATCTATTATACCGTAGTTGAAAATAATATATTGAATACACGTTTTATTAACGTCTTATCAAAGCAATGGCGCTTTATTGAAATGTGATTAAGAAATAATCGTATTTTTTTCAACCGATAACGGTTAATCAACGAAATGAACCTAAAATCGACGTTGAAAACACGTATGCGTGCTACTGGGGAGAACTATTTCATATAGTCAAATCAATAGTGGATGCGCAGCTTTGTATTTTCATTTTTTACCATTCATAAAACTGAACTTTATACGCTCATTACCTATTAATTGTTTCTGAATAATATATAAAGATATTAAATAGATTGTTCAAATACATTTTGAAAACATATATCAAATACTTAAGTAGATAATGTTACCAAAGAACAATTTTTGTTTTATAAACAAAAACTGGATTTTGTTTTTTCTCTGAGTTAGTTTTCATACGTATTGCCATAATAAACATATTTGTAATACAAATTCTCAATTCGTAATGTGAATTGTCAATTCTTACATTCTCTTCTACAATTTCGCCTGTAATATAAAATGAACCAATCGAACAGTTTGTTAAAATTCTTGTTGGCCCATCATTTTGGTTTGGATTTACATCGTTAAGAGCCTATCATCACATAAGGACTAAAAGGTAAATTGCAAGCTTACATACGATTCGTACCATAGAATGCTTAAAATTACTGCACCTTATTTCCGTTTTAATTAAAATTAATTTTGACATAAATGATAAATTAAAAAGAAATCCGATTTAAATCAACCTTGGATTTATTCTTTACATTATTAATCAATTTCACAGTCCGCTTAAATTTTCAGGAACATGTACATAAATTAAATCTAGTAATATCCAGGCACACTTTGATCAAGATGCTAACAGTTTTCACTAGTATTTCATATACGTTTAGTTCAATGCTTTATGGCCTGGCAACAGTTGTAAAATAGTTGAATTTCAAAATTCCAAAACATGGTGATGGGAAGTTGGGGACTTTACACAATCTTTCTTATTTTAATGTATTTGTACTCTTTCTCTCTCACTTCACTTACATTTTCAAATACACGTATTCATAGAAAAAATACATTGCTAAAAAAAAAATGTTTCTCTGAAGAAGCCTTCTGGGGGAAGGTGAAAGAACTTAGTGAAATATTTTCTTCCGTTATCAAGAGGAAAATAGGGATTAATATTTATTTAAATAGGTACGTATTACTTTTAGATAACTATCCTCCGTACGTAAAATATGTTGTTACATATTTTTATCTATTTAATTTATATTATATGAATTAAACAGACAGTTATGGTCTAAACTCATCATAAAGCTTAAGAATGATGTCTCTGAGCAAAGTCGGATTAAGGTGCAAACGAAACAAGCTGTTGCTTGGAGCGCTTGGCTGAGAGGGCGCCGCTACGCGCCCTGGTAGCTTCTGTATGTGAACAAGGTTTTAATCAAAATTTTACAGTTATCAAGATACTAATAATGATAATTTTTTCTTCCAAATTTATTGCATTTACATAAAAAAAAAGTTAATACGGTCATGATAATTTGAGGAGCAAACATGCAAAACCTCACGTGCCCATTTCTTCACAAAAGAAAGTTTTGTTCATTTTAAGACCTGAATGAAAAGCTGCATCAAATAATGAAAAGATATTTTCTGAAAGAAGTACTTATCTGTTCGTAATATGTACTTCCTTGATAAAATCACTTTGCATGATTCATTACTATAGTTTTTCATTAAGGTCTTAAAAAGAACAAAACTTTTTTAAATGAAAAAAATGGACATGTTAATTTTTGCTTGTTTGCTCCTCATTTTTCCCTTGCCGTTAGTGTAATGAAAGACCTGGAATTCGACCCTTCCATTCACGGAGTTCCTCGCCTTCTTTTCTCTTCTGTAGTTACCAACGTCCTCCAATTCTATTTTTATTTTTAAATTTTTGTGTATTATTAGCGGTTTAGAGGCATTCCCGGTTAAATCTGTTATTTTGTCCTGTGAGGTTTTATGTGCTCATCCATGGACTATGTGTGTATTCGCTTTTTTGTAAGAGTCTGAGGTTTTTGTTTCGCAGTATCCGTTTCCGTGTATATGTGAACCACGATTTCTTTGCCTTCTGCCGTCTCGTAGTAGTAGATGTTTGGTTATTGTTTTAATATGTTAATGTTTGTCTTCATGAAATGGAACTTTGTCTTAGTGGTCCTGTACTCTAATAATGTTCTGACCGGGCACTTTGCTGCTTGATATGCAGTTTATCCGGTTGCTGTTATGTCATTCTCGATTTTCCTCTTTTCTGGTTGGTTTCACGTTTTGACATATTTCCCTGTTTTTTTATCTCTTCCGGTTCCCGGTAATCTAGGTTTTTTTTTAGGTCAGATCTGCTATCTGTAGGTTTGTGTGACCGGGCTTCTTTGTAAGTCTCGGATCCTGGAATAACGTAACAGAATGGGAAATATCAGAGTTTGACCAAGAAGTTAGATACAGACATATGGACCCGTCGCCAACACATCAGCTTAAACCCCCACAGGACAAAATTAAAATTTTAACCGCAATTACCAGGATTCAAAGTGCATTGAATTTCCTTCAAAACTTATAAACAGATGAAGGTGTGAACAGTGTGATAACTGATGCAAAAGAATTGGTGAATAAGAGAAGAAAATTGTTTCGAGAAAGAGTAAAAAACATTTTTCCTGCGAAAGGAAGATGAACCCGTTGCTCGAGGAGCAAAAGTCATTTAAAGGGAACTTGTTCTGAGTAATACTGTTACGTGGTTCTGACTTAGCTATCGCCTGAGTAATACAATGTTTTTTTTTTAATTGATAAATTCCATAGCTTTTCGTATGACATATACGAACTTAAGAATTGGGATACAAAGTAAACGTCGGAAAGATGCATGGATCTTCAGAAAGTGTTGATTCTCGGAGAAAAATGTGATATTGAAGGCACCAAGAAGAGTTGTTTTCGTACCATCTGAGTTGTTTTCTGGAAGCGCTGCTGTAGAAATGTTAAGCTACATTGTGAAAAACAGTTTTATAAATACCTTTCCCAATGTTTTTACGTTCTTTCCATTTCTATTGACTTGTCAATATCGTTTGCGAATAGGGAAAGAAATTTCTCAAAGCTGAAATTGATCAAAACCTATTTGAGATCAACCATATCTCAGGAACGTTTCTCTGATCTGAGTACTATGGCAATTAATTTGCTGAATTCGTTAGATGGAAATAATCTTTTAAGGGAATTTGTAAAATTAAAAGATAGAAATTTAGTTTTTCGGCAGTTGAAATTGACATATTTCTTAAACTGAATCTACAATTCATGGAATTGTTTACTAAGTTAAAAAGTGTCTGTTAACTTTGTGTTTCTGCATACTTTTGAATTTACGTACTAGCTTTCCTTCATTTCTTAAGTTTATTTACGCTCTGTACCTGTACACATGGTTGGTGTATCAATTTTTTCACAAGTTTTCATTTCTTTTTTCCCCAATCAATCAAGAGTACTCTGCGTTTTGTTTATATTGTTCTGGTATCTTACATATTGTCGGTATCGTCTTAGTTTGTATAAAACTGCCTGAATAAGAAAGCGGAAGGCAATATTGTGTTGTTAAAATTGACTTCAGAAGATGGAAACTCCTTAATATTAAAATTAAAGAAAGACTTTTCAAGATATCAATGAAAGCTTAATTAGTGGCGAGGAAAAAGGCGCCAAATTCAATCTTTGCTTGAAGTAAAAAAATACCATTCAGACGGCCCTGTCCCTGAGCGAACTACCTGAGAAGATACAACAGAAAAGCAATTTGGAAACTTACCATGTTTTAGTGATTCTTACATTCATCATATCGCGAAAGGTTCGACTTGACTTTTTCTGAAGCTGAATTTGCTTTGTTGCAACTAACCAGACGAAGGCAAATCTTCCCCTCTTTCCAAGGAAGACGTCGCTGTAAAACATTGTTGAAAGGAACGACTACTCTGAAAAATTAAAACACAACATATAAATTATTTTATTTAGTGAAGGTTTGTCTTATATGATTAAAGTGAAATAAATCTACCGTGGCTTGGCATTGTGATTCCTATACGTTTTTGTTGTAGAGAATTGGCCTTAAAAATATATAAAGATAAAATAGATTATTCATATAGTGTTGACCCACTGTTTGAAAGGGAAAATTGTTCCGAATATTATATTTTTTATTTTACTCTTTGTCATAAGAACAGTTTTTCATTAAGAACGTCTTATCGTCTTTCGAAATTTTTATCTTTGAAAAATGATTTCCTCTGTAAACTTAGGTATGAGGAAAGTACCATTGGAAAATTACAAACCATTCTCCTGTTATGAAAGTCAAATGTTTCAGAAATTGACTTTGTAACATGTTTGTAGATAATTTACTTGATTTTATTATATATTACAATGTAAAGCTTATGAAGAAAGAATTTTGATTAATATTGTCCCCATGGATATCCTTTTTTAAATTATGGATAGTGATAATAGTTGATTTGACAATTTCCTGGATGTTTTCCGCACAGCAGTATGAATTGTATTAAAACTTTAAGTTTAGATTTTCGTCTTAATCGACTTTTTAAGGACGGGACCGACTGTTAACATTGGATCTGTATCATGGTCAGATTCTAAAGCAAAATGCGCATGCACAGACCACCATGCGATGCTACTGGCCTCAAAGGCGACCTCTTCCCTCAACTCTGCTCAACGATAGCTGACTACAAGTTTCGCCACTACAAGCTTTGACTTTATTGGAACCTTCTACTTCTGGGTTTGACATCTACTCAGATTACAGACTCTCTTTTCATTATAGTAATTACTTTCGTACTTTATTCCTGGAGAAGAAAGAGGACCAGTGTCCTGTCTCAACCCAATATACCATTCCAGTGTCAACTACGGTGACTGGCATGAGCAGAGTTTGAAATTGCCTTACCTCCTGAGTGCAATCTGTATGGTTAAATGACAACCTGATTCCATGACTTCTGGTTTCTTAACTTCATCATCAGTCATCAAAATGTAGAGATCCAAAACTCATTCGATCAATCATTTTTGGTCTAACTGAGTTTCGAAAGCCAAATTTTACCATTATGTATTTTATTATTATTATTGTTTTATTTTTCTTCGTACTCATCTTCTTGGAATAGTCTTATATATTTCATGCCTTCATTGGACCTTCAAAGTTCTGTATTTCTTCAGCCAGTCTGGATCTCCTCTACGTACAAAACTTTACTAAACGTTAGTTTGTGCGGGCCAGTCTAGTAACTTTTGACTTCCTGCTTCAATCGGTTGCGAATCTTGAAATTATCTGTCATATTATTTCCTACCCGTAGTGTGCTTATGTGGTTGTTGAGACACACCTTCACTAGTTATTTCGGATTTCCAAATCGTACCAGGATATTGTATAACTTTTCCCTTTTTAAAATCATATGCTTTCTTAAAATCAATGAATAGCTGGTGAACAGTCCTATTGTATTCCCATTTCTTCTCTAGGTATGTCTCAAGGCGAAAATCTGGTCCTACGTGGATCTATTTCTTCTAGATCCACATTGGTGATCTCCAATTATTTCATCTACGTATACGCTTAGGCGAGTTAGTAGTATACAGACTCAATACTCAATACTTTGTAATATGTTGGGAGTAACGAGATTCCGCGGCTTATCACTTTTTATAAACTTTAACTATTATAGAGGTTTTCCAATCCTTTGGAAGCTCCTTCTTTCTCCATATAGCATTTATCAATTTATGCAGTTCCTTGATTAGTGCCGTTCCTCCCTTTTCAATTAATTCGGCTGGAATATTGTCTATTCTCGGTGATTTAATTTTTTAAAATTTCTTTATCGACATTTCGACTTCGATCTCGCTAGGTTCGGGTATCCACGGTTCTGCGGTATAGATGTCAAATTCCTTTGTTTGTTCTCCACTGTCTACATTAAGAAGTTTGTCGAAATAACTTTTCCACACATCGATAATTTTAGTCCGATCCGTCTGAACATCTTCGCGTTCATTTCTAATAATCCCTAACCTCGTCTGGTAACTTTTTCTTAACGAGTTTACACCTTTTATGTTGTTTATCTTCCCGTTTTCCTCTGTCTCCTGAATCTTCGGCTTAGATATTCTCGTTTTTTGTTTCTGAACCCGCGTTGGCGTTGCGTTTCGCGTTACTGTAGTGGTTGGTATTTGCTTCGCTTTTATTACTTAGCCATCGTCGCCTGCTTGTTTTCGTTTCTCGTGAAGCTTAAAGCATTCTTAATCAAACCAAGGTTTGCTTTTCTGCTGTTTGTTCTTACCTAAACGTTCCTTCGTGGCGCCCTTCACTGTATCACGAATACTTACATCAATTTCACTGCTAATTTCATTTTTATTACTACTCGAGTCGGCTAAGATTTGAACCTATTTGAGAGTTCGACTTGGTAATCTGCTTTTACGCTCGGATTATCTAATCGTTTAACTTCGAATTTAAGTTGTTTTGATCCTTTGCCTTCTTTGTTCACGCTTTTTAACTTTTCCTCACTTTTGTGATCACTGATGGTCGGTGTCACCTTCCGCTCCTCTGTAAGACCTAACGTCCATTATGTTGATGTGTCTTCGTCAATAAGGCGCGTATTTACTAATATTTGATCGATCTGGTTGAGATATTTGCCATCCGGAGATACCCACGTGTATTTGTGTATGTCTTTGTGCTGAAAACACGTGCTCTTTACCAGTAGGTTTTTTGAGATCGCGTGAGTTAGCCGTCTTTCTCCATTGTTGTTGGTGATTTTGTGAAGGCTGTACTTGCCTATAGTAGGTCTATATTTTTCCTCCGTTCCTAAAATAGTGTTGAAATCACCCAATACAATTTTTGTATTATACTTCGGTAGTCGGTCAAACAACTTTTCTAGCTCCTTGTAAAATTTATCTTTGTCGTTACCATTAGCCACCTCACTCGGAGCATAAACACTTATTAAAACCGTGTTGCACCATCGAGTGATTGTCTTTCGTTTACGAACTCTATATTCTGAACCGCCCGGAGAATACTTTTCTTCATTAGGAATCGTGATCGGAAATTATGAAATCCTCCGCAATAGAAAGTATATTTACCCTGTTGAATGCTATCCTGACGCTCCCACCGAACTTCTCGCTAATATGTTCAGATCGTACTTTTCGGTCTCGCGTACCGACACCTGAAGAGCGCCCGTTTGATTTTACGTTCGTACGTTCCATGTTACTATTCTAAGGAATTTCTTAATTCTGTTCTTGGAGCCCCCTGAAGCCGTCCTTGCCCGGAGATGCGAATGAGGGACTAGTTTAGGACTAGGAATATTTTACCTCAGGAGAATCCATGGACTATCTCTTACTATTTCTTGACATGATTTAGCGGTGTAGAGTTGTCAGCTCTACGACCTCGCAGTAAAGGCAGACATTCAAGATGTCATCTCCCCATCTCTGAGCGTTGCCGATGTCATTTATCTTTAGCCTCGGGGTGGTAATGGTGAAGCTGCTTCCCTTCACCATAATATTTTTGTTCGTGCTTATCTTCCACTAGCCTTGTAGATCCCTCTACTAACTGCAAGGAAGCACTGCTGATTTTTGATCCGTCACGGAACATTTCCGGTACCCACCATATCTAGTCGGTATTCCTCTATCCGCCGCCGGGGGAGGCGCCTGGTGGGAGTCCAGTATCTCTAATCCGGATAGTTAATATTGTTAGGTGATATTTTTAAAATGTTAACAGAATTATATTTTTTTCCTTATTATGTATGAAGTTTATAGTTTGCTTAATAAAGCTTATGCAATCACAAAAAGCATAAGTGAAGGTACTTTTCAGCACAAAATATTAATTGCAAGATCACATTATATCCTCTGTAAGTGACATTGCCAAGAATTTTTCCAGGCCATCTTCCCATGGGGGGTATTGCACCTTCAAATCATCGAGCGCACGCTCTCTCACACACACACAAAACTTAAAATGTACTATTAAAATGTATAGAAACCCTGGAATGCTTTATTTACACAACTTCTAACTTGACTTCACACCCCCTAAACTGAAAATCCTGGTAGAATCCCTGGACATAACCTATGCTTTTGCTACTTATCCCGCACAGCTCGGTGGAGTGACGTCGCACGCCTTGCAAATCGTAACTAATCTCTCTTTCTTCTTCAAATCTTGTCGTTTAGCCATTTCTGAAAACTAAAATGAATTCATTATTGCAGTCCATTATTAAACGTTTATTGGTTAGTAGGCTGTCGACAATAGAATAATTTTAACCTTTCTTTAATGAAGAAACATGATTGACAGTGCAACTACAGGAACATTAACACAAAATACAAAATTTGCCTATGCTTTCGCTATTTCAAGGTGCACATTCTTCCTTCTTTCCCTCTACAGGTAACTTTTAATCCGGTACTTCTGTATAACTACCCAGATACCAAAGCAAGCTTGCAGCAAGTGTATTACAATATTGGCATTGCAAATCATCAAACTTGCAACAAGTTTGGCATTGCAAGGTTGCAAAATTGCTACAATCTTGCAGCAAACTTGCTAGATGACGGATGCAAAATTTGCTACAAACTTTGGAAGCCAAACTTGGTACAAAACTTTCAGGACAATCCTGCTACAAAATTTCAGGACAAACTTTGTTTTTAAGAACGTTCGGGGACGAACATCGAACCTGTAAAGAGAAAAGTTTCAGTCTGCAGTCTGATTCGAAGTCACAACCTTCAAATTTGTTTGTTGTCCGCCGCCCTACCGTTACTCCAGGGTTCTTCTGCAGAATGAAGTACATTTTACTAGTTCTTTTATATTATGAAAACAGTTTCTGGAATAAAGGCATTTATGAAGACTTTAATTCCAAACTGTGTGAGAGTAGAGCTATGAAGAAGGTTGATTCGAGATTTTTCTGAAGCCAGTCCTCTCAAGAGTATCATAATGAAATGTACTTTACTGTTCGGATCGACGACATTTCTCAAACAATCTGGCTGCCAATTTCCCAGATAGTACGCTGGTTTAAACCAATTTTCGACTAGCCTTGATTTTTCCCAGTGATTTTCCCTGTTGGATTCCTAACTGGAACGCCGGAATTTTCAAAAATCCTAACCAACGGTTAGTATTTTTTTTTTTTACAATTTGAAAATGCGTATATTGTTCTGTATGTACAAAAAGAGAAAAAAGTGGCTTATAGTATTTTGAAAAATAAAACCACCCCGCTGGAATCGAATCCGGGTCCCCGCAGTAGCTTTCCGAGAATTTAGCCACAGCACTATAATACTAGCTTCCAGTTGTTGCTTATTTTTTTGCTTATGCTGGAACGCCCACTAGTCAAAACTGATACGTTTTTAACGGTATACTTTTTCCCCGAATGAGTCGTAACAAATCAACTTAGATAATTATTCTTTTATTTCATTATACGCAACACAATAACCAAAAAAGCAATATGCCATCGACCCGAACAGCTACTGTAATTTATTCTTCATGTAGCGTATTCAAGAAAGGTGTGAGTGTGTGTGTGAGAGAGAGAGAATGTGTGTGTGTGTGAGAGAGAGAGAGAGAGAGAGAGAGAAAGACAGATTGAGATAGAAAAAAATATTGCTTGTTCCTTTAGAGAGAGAAAAAAAAACTCCTACCTAATAAAAATAATTCATTTGTACGTTAACGGTTTACAATATATGATAGATAAAACTTCAGAGAACCCTGCAGCAAATTTTGATGCGCAAATTTTGTAATTCCAAATTTTCAGCAAACTTTGATGAGCAAGTTTGTAATTTAAAATTACAACTTTTAAACAAACTTTATGCTTTAAGTTTACCACTGCAAGGGAAAAACAAGGCAAGTACACACTTGGCGCAAACTTGTGAGCTATCTGGGTATGTAGCTTTTCTCCACCTTATAATGTGTTGCGTGATATGCCAAGCTAATCGAAATATCTGTTCTGAAAAGCTGAATTTTGCTCGCAAGTGGACATTCCACCTTTTTCCCTGTACCCTTTCAGCACTGAACATCGGGCCAATATTGCCCCAATAGTGGGCAACCTTGATCGATATTTTGTTAGGGTTGCCAGATTTTGTAATTGAAAAACCGGGACATTTCAGACATATATCATTATCATCATCACCATATTCAGCCGTTTTCTTTCCACGTATCTCGGTCTGCTGTTATCCTTATTCATGTAGCTCCTGAAAAACGCTTGATTTCATCTACCCATCTTAGAATTTGGACGTCGTCTCGGTCGTTCCTATTCTCTAGGAATCCAATGTAGTACATTTGTCGTCCATCTTCCACCTGTTCGTCTAGCTATGTGATCGGCCCACCCCCAGGCCCGTAACCAAGGGGGACAAAAGGGGCTTAACACCTCCCTAATTTTTTGTAGCCCCCCTAAATTTTCCTAGCTCCCCTACATACATGATTGAAAATTAAAGGTCAAACATACATTTGATAAAATTTTATTAATTTTCTATAGCCCTAGATGCTCTTGTAAATATGTATATTGTCTTCCATTATTTTCGAATCGAATGTAAATCTTTATGAATCAAAAAATTAGTACTTTATACATATTTACAGTACAGTACTTTCCTATATCAAACTTTAGACAAAGTTCCCTTGACGACCCCTTAAAAAGTTTCAAATTCATTTTGCAAGTTCTTATGCGAGAAATATTACAAAATAATTTTCAAACGCAAATTAACATCTTGTGATAATAAAAGGCCATTGTTAGACTATCGGGTGCGGTTCGGAAGGTACATATCAATTTGTATAAAATTAGAGAAGAAATAAAATACGTTTGCGAGTGTCACCTCAAGGTTGAGGTTAGTTTCATTTAAAAGAGACTATGCTGTCCCTATATCAACATGCACGGCAGTGCATGAGCCAAGTTCTTCACGTCAGAAAACGTTAGCACTGCCAGAAGCATGTTATACAGGAACAAGAGTTTATGGCAAAATCGACGATTTGGGGGCCCCGTAAGAAAAAAGATGTTAAAGATAGGAATATGAGCTTTTGCCGTTAAGGAGATATGGTAAATATGTGCAGATGTACAAAATTTCATATTCGTATCTCAAACTATGTTCTAGTTGTGGACCCCTGAAATTGCACATTTTAGGCTAACTGACTCACTCACTCACTCACTCACTCACTGACTGACTGACTGACTCACTCACTCATCATATTGTTTAGGGTGTTTGGAGTAAGCTAGAAACATGAAATTTGGTATGAAGGTAGAGGATGATAAGTAGATACAGGAAAAATTCCGACATTTTGAAAAGGTCGCCATCTTGGATTCAAAATGGCCGCCAAACCTAAAATTTCAAAGAATACACAGCCTAAACGACTAAAGATAGAACAGTGAAATTTGGTATGAAACTACATCATTGGTAGCAAATTAAGAAAACTTTTTAAAAATTTGAAAAAGTCGCCAACTTGAATTCAAAATGGCCGCCAACCCTAAAATTTTAAAGAATACACAGCCTAAACGGCTGCCGCTAGAATAATGAAAT